>JAFIDM010002131.1:4262797-4294093 GCA_023159025.1 Thereuonema tuberculata
GAAATTCGAAACTCGACGACAGAGACTGGATTTTATCTTTTGGTTCATCTCTACTGGTCAGCGCGGCGCTTGATGGCAGAAATGCCAAGAGCTGGCGTTGGCTAATCAATCAATCAATAATTACTTTTAAAGAAAGCTATTTTCTGTTTTTAAAATCATGATTGTAAATTCAGTTTTTAAATGTAAAAGCTTATTATTAGTTAAATATTACTATTAAAAACAGCCTTACTACTATAACGTTTAAGGTCTTATAATGTTTATTAGCCTTTAATTTCGCTATGTTTCGGAAAAAAAAATGTCTGTAGCTTCTTTTTAATTAATCGAAGACAAACCGATGGATGCCTCGTGCACATAATGATTTCTAAAACTAAATTAAATATCACTATCATCTCATAAATTAAATCTTAAAGAGATAAAAATGAAGACCTCAAGGAAAGTTCTTTATGGTCCAAATAAATAAATTAAGGAAAAAAAAAGAACCTCAAGGAAAAATAAAAACTACTTCTTGCTCTTATGTCTCAATAAGTTTTATTTCCTTTTGGAAATTGTATTTCACACAGCATTTTCCTATTTGAGAAAAAATATGTTAACAAAATATCGCTTCACTCTCATTAGAATCTTTGTCTCTCATTTGAAAGAAGTAAATATCAGTTGTTGGATGACCTTTGAACTTTTCGAGATAATTGACCTGATTGCTCTGTTCCAGAAGCAGGTTTTCCTACAACTGGATTGAGTAAATAACCAGTAGCTTGTCTGGAGACTTCCAATATCTTTGAATAATAATAATAATAATAATAATAATAATAATAATATGTGCACAACTTGGCAATATGTGCTTTGGTCCTTGACCCGCTATATTGTCTTAGCTGGGGAGACTCATGGTTTGAAACTTTTTCGAGATAATAACAATAATAATAATAATAATAATTCGTCTTTATTATTATGATATTTTGAGGTCCTTGACCCGCTATATTGTTTTAGCTGGGGAGACCCATGGTTTGAAACTTTTTCGAGATAATAATAATAATAATAATAATAATAATAATAATAATTCGTCTTTATTATTATGATATTTTGAATTATTTCGCTTTACATATTCATTTACCTACAAAATTGGATTTTTGTAGATAAATGAATACATAAAGCGAAATAAATTCAAAATATCATAACAAAACAACAAACAATTGGATTTGTTTGTTGTTGTTTTTTTATCATACATTTTGAATGCTGCTGCCTTCGTAACCATCGTCACTTTATAAAGGAAAAAAAAATTAATTTTTCTTTTATAATTTAAAAAATTTGATGCTTCGCGCAAATTTAGTGCTACACTTGAAAATAAATATTGTTAAGTTTGAAGTAATTTGAATGTTTTTTTTGGAATGCATTAATAAGATTCAAGGACTTGCAGGAAACTGTTCAGTTAACCAGCAAACAGCTGATAAAGGTTCAATTGGAAAATTATTTGAATGTTAGAAATTAATAAATGGAATTCTCGTACAGTTGAAGAAAATATTTTTTTCTTGATCAGTTCTTGTATTTTTTTTCCTTATATCATTAAATTGAAATTAAAAAAAAGGTGCTCCATAATTATGGTTAAGTTAAACTCTCTTTCCAACCCTTACTTTGCTTCAAACAGAACTTCCGGAAACAAAAAGATAACTTAAAAAAAATGATCTTTTAGCATAAAACTATTTGAATACTTCGCCAAGAATAGTATTTGCCATTCATCTCTGATATGGAGAAGAAAAAAAAAAAGAAAGGAGCTTTTTCTGAAACTAGGCGTTTTCGAAAACCTGTTTCATTTGACTGAACAATTATTGTAACAACAGTTACCTTTTCATGATAAGTTTCCTCTTCTACGCCTTTACTTTTTAATGACCTTACCTTTATCAAGAAATTCAAAGTTTGTCAGAAATGAACAGGATTCTACGGCAATCACAAATTTGCAATTTCTGTATACGTGATGGTGATTGTATTAATTGATTTCTGAAGAGCCATGGATGGATTGGTAACGAATCAGACAAGAAGACAAATACAAGAACATTAAATGAATCACAGAATTAAAATTGAAATGTTTAATAAATATATATATATATATATAAAAACCAAACAAACATAAAACAACGATATTGATATCAACCAAAGTATTTCAGTTTTAATTTTGTGCGTGATTAGTAATTCATTTACTGTACAGATTTATCCGCACGTTCAATTGTGTTATTAACAAAACATCTTTAGCAGTCTGGGGATTTGATTTAGACTCAGGCATAGAGAGTAGACTCAGCCTAGAGAGTTTGGCTTTGCTTGAATAGAAATTTTATTTCTTTATATGTTATTGATTCTAAATACACATTTATTAATCATTCATTATTTCTTATTTCCGTTTACAATATTCCAAACCTTCAACATCATAATAAATATTTGCGATCTCTCCATTTAGTCTATGGACTGTCTTACATTATTTTGAATTTCATTTTAAAATCAACTTCATTGATATGATTCTTCTGATAACTAAATAATTGAATACTGAAAGGGTTGAATGAAATTTTGACATAGTATCAGTTTTTGGCAGTTAGAAATTTCTCTCTAAATGAATATGGTTCCAAAATTAATGGATTTCAGGATAGTTTTCTTTGCTAAATCTCATTAAATGAAGATCAATACAATTCAGTAAAAATTGTGGAATTCTTATTATTATTCCAGGATAGGTAGTTAGGAAGGATATCACAACCATGCTCGTCGTTTCGAACGATTGAAACTAAGTTGAGGTCAGTTGGTTAGCCCAACGCTCGCCCGCCTATAAACTATGTAAAGAAAGCTTTTTTTTTAAGTAAATTGCTTTATCTGAAAAATAATATCTGAGTCGGAAACGTTTATTCAGTTCGAAAGGTTTTTTTTTTTTTAATTTTTTTTTTTATTTTAAGCGAGCTCGATTGATTGTATATTATATATATATATGCCGATACAAGAAGTGCTATTGACTATTAGAAATGACGGCGTTAGTTTGTGTCTATCAAGTACAGCTGATAACTATGACAATTGCCTCATATCTATTAATCAACGAATGCCTTTGTATTTGAAGCCTTCAGTAAACTTCAAGATAAATATCATTATATTTCTATCAATATTGTTGAAGAATTATCTGAGATAATATTACAGGTACATTCATTTTAGCAGATTTTATTTTTCTTCTTGTTTACATACAATGCGGTGTACAGATTTGGAGATCGAAAAAATCCCGAAATTTCGCAAAACTCGCACTTATTTCCCAAACAATACGCCATAAAACACATTTCTGTAAAATATTATTAATTTAAATCCAATCAATGAATTTTAATTAAGAATATTTTACAGAGATGTGTTTACAATCTTGCGTAAACTTCATAAAAATTTACAATTGCATTTTTAAAGAAAAGAACATATTTTTATAAATTTTAGGCAACTTATTAATTAAACTACAACTGAACTAAAGTAATTAAAATAAGGTTATTAATCAATATGAAATTTCCGTTTTTTTATTATTATTAAAGAAATTAATACTATTTAATCTACGCATGGAATACATCTTTAATTTTAATTAAATAACACAAATTAGGAGAAATTTATTAAAAAATATATTAAATAATTAGTTTATGTAATTGAAGTAATTATTTATTATCATACTTTTAAAAAATGCATATTTTTATTAAAATTAGAAGTCAATTTATACTAGACAAATATAAAGGTAATTTTCATTAAGTACTTGAAGAAATATCTCAAAAACGTTCGAGTGTTCTCTGGAAGATTCTTTCAGTTCATTTCTGCTTAAATTGAAACGGAATTTATGATGTTTTGTCAATGTTTTCAACAATCGCTGTCTTAAATGTTTTCAACAATAAGATAAAAATTAATTATATTCAAGTATAAAATTACATTGCAGTAATTACAGTTCAATGACATTTCTAACAAAAATATGTGCTTAGCACTTTTTCTTTTCTGACTGAGAGCGAGGCTAAATTATTATTCACCCAGAGAAGAGAAAATCCCATCCGTTGGGAAAAACCCAGGTTAATGAAGCGATGACAGAATTATTTACGTTTCAAAGGAAACATTAGTAATAGTGTTTCAACTTCATTTTGTTGTGGAAATAATGAAAGGAGTTTTCGTCTGTAAAACTATGTAATTAAAACAAAGAAAATTATTAATACAAATTTTTATAAAGAAAGAAATACGTGTGTTATTTTTCATTTCTTTTCTTTTCGTTTTACAATATTTTTGAAAAGGGAGAAAAATAATTCTACATCTATCTCTAATCTTTTTTGTTTCAAAACAAGATTGCGAAAATGTTAACCTCAATTTTTGAATTGCTGAAACATGTGCATTTTTATAAATTTCTACAATAGTTTTTATTTATGAAATAGGAACGTTTTAAAGATAGGTTGTAAAAAGGTGCGCCAAAATTTTAACAAGTATTTATTATTTTATTTATTTATTTATTTATTATTTTTAAAATAATCAAAATGTTTTATTCATTAAGTATCTTTTGTTTTTAATGAAATGCTTCAAAAATGTTTAAACAATTGACTCCAACTCTACTTTGATGTTAATTACATTAATATTTGACAGTTCAAAACGTGCTACTCCAGAAAAAATCTTTGTTTATTAAAATTTCAGAAATTTAAATGATATCATCAATTTTTAAAATTCACTGAAAATAACTGTGACACAATTACATTAAAATGTCTTAAGGAACATAAAGACTCATAAAGTGTATATATGCTAGGATTTTGAAAATAAAAGTAGGGGACATTTAATGTAGCGGTCAAAATAAGCAATACTTAATTGAATAGACACTGAAGCTTTAAATATGATCAGGTACATGAATAAGAGGTTCTTTAGACTAGTCGATCTAAAGCCTAAATGCGAGAATAATATTCTTTGTTGGAAGGTTGTTTATAACTTAACAGTGCAGTATTGTCCGGCAAATGAGTCAATATTGCTCAATGCAGATGGTTACGCATCCCATATTAAATTTACCTGGATAACGTGAGCCAACCTCAAAAACCGAGCCAATCCCGTCAATTACTGACTGGTCACCATATTATATGTCCTTATTCACTTTAAAGCCAATATGAGACTTGGAATGTGTATGGATAAACAAAAGACGATCTAAACTTCTCTGTGGATCCTTTGGAGATATTTTCCGTGAAACTGACAAAATTTTCCATTGAAAAGCGAATGAGATGGAAAAGCGAAACAATTATTTGACTGACGACAAACATCAACTTTTATCAACGAACATTGCATGAGAAGTCAAGTGAATTTATGCTCGTTTTGATTTGATTAAATTAAATGCGACTTTCCTAATACTTTAGGATTTATTTAATTAACATGAAATTAAAAATTTTACAATAAGATTCCAAGATGATACCAATATGAGGTTGAGCTGTATTTGGCAGATACTAACACAGCGCTTCTGTATTTACCTTCTGTATTTCTTCTACGACTTCTTCTACGACTAAGCCACAGAAAAATGAAACATAATTGAAAAAATAATGTTAACTTAAATAGTATTGATTTTCTTTCAGGGATTTCTCGTTTATAGGATCTTATAAAGGAGTAAATAATTAAACTTATAAACAAATTAATTCCAATAATTTTTTAATAAAAAAAATTTATTAAATCTTGGTATTTCATACTTCATTATAATATTTTTCATTATTATAATGTTGCTTTAGAAAAATAACTTTTATTCATTACTTCAGTATTTCTCATTTCAATTGTAAAAGTAAGGCGTTTATATCATTCATAAGGAATTTTTTAGTTTCCCATTATAATAATGAATCTGCTAAGAATTATAAACATTAATAAAAAGAAAACAATTATATTATTTTAGGATATAGTTTTTTATTTCGACTTTTTTTTTTAATTTTTTGACATTATTTTTGATGACTTTCAGATATATTTCATTTTGATTAAAGCAAATTTTTACTGATGTTTACAAAGAATAAACAGTGGATTAACGTTTTCTCGAATCATCTTTATTTAAGTACGGATATTTATTTTACTGTTAGCCCTATTTATTGCAAAAAGAAACAAAAACCAAAACCGAATTCTATTAAATATTTTTTTTCAATAAATAAAAATAGAATACGAATCCAACATTCAGTTATTGTGAAGAAATGAACAATTTCCTGTTCTCTTTGGCTACTTGCCTGGGTCTGCATTTTTTGGAAGTTACTTATCTTCACAGGAGATTCATGGATGTTTTTGGCTTTACTAGTCCACAAACATGTTTTATTCGTGTTTTGATGTCGAGAATATTTTTTGGAAGAATGAATCTACAGATTCACAAGAATAAGAACGCTATCATGCAGTCACTGACTTCTTCAGACGCAAGAATTGAATCTAATCTCCATTGAAAATACGTCTGATCAGGCGACTTCCGAATCCAAATAAAAACACGAGTATTAATCAATGTTACGGAAAGAAAAAAAAAATACAATTAAGCTATTTATAAAAAATAAGATTCTTTCGAAAAGTAGCACTGTAACTATAAATAAAATTACAACATTAAATATTTCACTAAATTAAATATAAACCTCAAACCTCAATTTCCACCTATAACCTTAAAAATTTCTTGTTATTTACTTAGTACAACGTAAAGCTTTCTCAGAATTGCCATAAGATAACGAATAAAGAATTTTTTTTTTTCATTAAAAGAGAATTCTAAATTCTAAATGAAATTTATGATTACTTTTAATTTGGACTTGAGTAGGATAATACCACCACCGCAGCAATAACTTAGTTTTACTAATTATAATTTATTTTTTTAAACTTGAACTGACAGGCAAATAATACGTTTGTTTATTTATTATTTAACAGAATTAAGAATTTAAGCTTTTAGATATTTTAGAACTCAAGATAAACATTGAAATGATTATTTACCAGAATAAAACAATCAAAACTTTTCTTTATTATTCAGGGGGTGTTAATCAACACAGACGACATGAATTGTATTAATATAATGACTAACAATTTAGCTAAATCTTAAAATAAAAACAGGACCTTCAAGTAAAGAAATCTATAAATCTGAAATCATCTTCTCTTTGTTTGATATCTTTCTATAAAATTTTGATTCTATTTTTATTTTATATTTTAATAAGTTTTTATTATTGAGAATAAAAATCAAAGTTCATATCAATACAGGTCACCTAGAAAAATTAAAGGAAAAAATATTCATTAATATTTACAAAATAAATTTAATAAGTTGTAAGTAATAATGTAATTTTTAACGTGCGTGAAATTGATTTTAAGTTAAAAATTATGTCAGCCATCGCACTTGATAACAAAATGAAAACACTTTTACAGTTAAAAACACCCCACTTGCTGCATCCCAATATCTCTCCCCTTGCATTCCCCTCCCATGTCCAATCTTCAATCTTTGGACGCAGCTAGTGCTTTTGAACAGTAAATATTTTTTCATTTTTTAATCAATTCCTGTGATTGAAATAATTTTTAACTTGTAAGTAGTAACTAGACAATGACATTGTATTATTATTATTTAGAAATTCTTAAATGAAGTAATCAACTGACACTTCTCTACTAAAATACAATAAGAATAAAAAAAAAACCCCAATATCTGTTGCTTGAAAATCTTTTATTGGTTGTTGATGGTAGGAAATTCCCATGTGTTGTCCTGAGGCTTTGAAGGTCACTTGAGTCCCGGAAATGAACATTAATTTCTAGTGATGTCTCCTGTGGTTCCATCTTATGTGGATCATTTATAATCACTAGATAATTTTCCTGACAGAAATTAAAGTGCATATAAAAAGAAAAAACAACTCTGCAATTGAATTCCAATCTGATCTAATCGACACAAAAAGAAGATTTATAAAAAGATAAAAATTAATTATATGCTAACAAAACTTTCAACATGTTGTTATTCATGAAAACAAACAGAAGTAAAATTATAAGATACGTATTAAAAAAATATATTAAGTTACGGTAAATAAAAGACTAAAAGGATAAAGGAAGCTTTCGGATTCTACAACTTCTGATATTCATTTTAAAAAAAGATTTTCAGAAACTTTGATTTTTTTATTTTTTTAATGCCTACGTCTCTTTCACTTCTGTATTTCCGTGTATTTCTGTGTATGCTTTTGTAATTCTTTCTTTCTTTAATTCTTTAATCTAAAGATTAAACTGAATTAAGAGCTTAATATCTAATTAAGAAGTTTTTTAATCGTTTCTGTGAACTTTAGCTAGCTGAAATCTTGGTTTATTTCTCTGTTGTTCATTTCTTTCTATTCTTTCAGTTTTTGTAGGGACTTATTCTCTCCACTATTATCCCATTGTTTTTTATGTAAGAAAGCAAAAATCTCTCCAATCTTTGCCAAAATGTCTCCTTTTTATTGTTCTGAGAAAACAGAATTATATTCATTCTTTTTGAAAATATATCGATAATATTACATTAATCTTCATACAAAATTATAATTTTTAATACATATTGTGAAAAATCAATATTTAGAAATATTCACCTGATATCTACAAATTTCTTCCTAACAGAATGACAGTTCAAAAATTATTTAAGTAAACATTTGTAAGAAATTTAACAACATGGGATATTAAAAATTAAAAGATGCATTACAACAAATTAAGCAAATCATTAGAATTTCTAATAAAAGTAAATTAAGAATATTTGTAAAAGCATGAAGTCAGATTATTTTTGAAATGGCGTATTTCGGAAGAAATAAGTAAGAAAAAGATTTCTTTAAAAAAAGATTTCTTAACCAACTTTTCACTTTCGATATTTTTCTCGACCTATTTTTTCCCACTAGAGTTAAACTTTAAATCCAGACAGCGGTTTAGATCTTAAAAAGGAATTTGTTTCCGGTCTTCAACATCTGGATTCTATATGCACTGAGTTTATTTATGTAAGTCAATTGATTTCCCTGACTCTGATGTAGAACCACAAACACCCTATCTGCTTAAAGTCACTAAGAAGTGGAGCAATGGTAACAATAGTAGTAGAACCGGTGTTGACAAAAAAAGTAAAAAGAAATAACTTTACACACTTCATACAGTTATTACTTTTGAAAAGTCCATCTGCGAGAAATACCAGGAGAATAAAGCTGCCATCATAAGAGCACAAATAAAACTTTTAGGGGTTTTTGGTTACTGAATCTAAAACTAAATGAAAAGGTATAAACGTCATTTAAGTAATGGAAATTCAATAAGATGTCATAATATCTAATATTTAATTAATTTTCGTTTTTCTATCTCATCTTTAAGTGGATTTTTATTAAAGTTTCTTAAGATGCAAATATTGAACGTAGATTTGATTTGTTTTCTTCATAACTTAATGATTAAAATAACTTCTTCCACACCTATAAGAAATTTTATGGGTTATATTTTATTTAATATTAACAGCAAATAACATATGCCATGAATAATGAATCCATTTATAGCGAAAAAAAAAATCCCTGACAGCTTCTTATTCCACATGATATAATAAAACATATATCATGATATATAATGATATTTAATGTTTGTAATATCACACACAAATTATATATACATTATATAAATCTTGACACAAATTTCTTTTACTAATATTTATAAAATATATTTAAATAAACAATATTTTGACTGTAAAAATTTTCTGTCTTCCTCAAGAGTAACTTAGTCTTCATTGTTTAATTGTCTCGTCAACAAAGGACAAGGTCTAAATGTGAGGAAGACTGAAAAAATTTGTAGTCGAAATATTGTATGTTTAAATATAATTTATAAATATTACTAGAAGTAGTTTGCGTAAAGATTATTATAAAAAAAATTAATATTTGTTTTTTTGTTTAAGACTCAAAAGAAAAGAAACAAAGCAAAAACCTTGGAGTCAAAAGAATTAATAGCTTTGTGTAATAAGGAAAATTGTAGCTCATTAGATATTGTCTTTTTCTTTTTCATTGTAGGTATAGGAGAAGCTGGAAAAAGTACATTTCTGAAACAAATGAAAGTGATAAATGAAAATGGCTACTCAGAGAGGGAAAGGAGGGAATTTATCCCTATAATTTACGGGAATATTGTATTTATAATGCAATGTATTCTACGAGCAATGGAACGCTTGGAAATAGAATTCCAGAACTTCAAAAATCAGGTGAGATATAAAGGTACCACTTGAAAAAGCCAGCTCTCGCTAGCGAAACCGTTGTGTATTTGTTAATAGATTTTTGATTAAATTTCTTAGTATTAAACAAGTGTACGGCTCTACTTATGTCATCAAAAACATCATGTTCTTTAGCTAAAACTAATCATATAAAATGGATTTTTTTTTTCTTTCCTCTTAACTTTTCTCTTTTTTTCTTTTCTCTTAATTTTCATTTTTTTTTGTTATAAGTGAACTGATTAAATGCTATTGTATAATTGTCTATTTGAGTATTATAACCTATAATAAAATATTAATAATTTGCTTTTTCAGACAAAATCCATTGTTATTCAAAATATCGATTTTCAAATTATAAAAACAAGGAATGAAGCATTGCTGGAGGTTGTGAAATCCTTGTGGTTAGATCCAGGTTTGCAGGATTGTTTTGCTCAAAGAAACAAATTCTACACACCTGATTCGTCTCTCTAGTAAGTCAAAAACTGGAAAATATTTTTTTCCCGTTTTTCCAATTTTTATCAATTTAAATACTAGGCATTGATAAGTAACATCTTTTAATGAAATGATGTTATAGCTTAATTTTATTTGAGCACTTTTATCATTGAAAAGGAGAACTTCGAATTTTACGCGTATGTAACTTTAATATACGTTTTATACATTAGTCATTACAAAAAATGTGATCAGAGTAGAAAGGTAATATTTACATGAGAAATTAGCTCTTGGTAATTATTTTTCGTCGAATCAAGGATGCGATTTCTTGAAAAAAAACATAAGAGCAGTAATTTAAAAACTTATCCAATATATTCCAGGGAGAAAAAAAAGTCAATGCATGTTGAGGAGATATTAATGCTTCTTGTATCGAATTTGCAATAATATATGTTAATTATTAGTTCTGTTAGAAATATCAGTGTGCCGATAAACTAAGAAAGCTTTCAAAATTCTATTATCGTAATAAATTCAAAGACTATTCCATTAGAAGGAAACGATGACGTCAGAATGGTAAGAGATGTTTACATTTTGAGGCTTCAATTTTGAAGCCTTTGTTTCCCTGCAAATGTTTCACTACCATCTGATCATAAATCTACAACAAATTGTATTAGATTGCAGTCATTTTGAAAATATAAAACAATAGCTATCTTAAAATAACAACCACAAATCAAAAAGCAACATCTGTTGATCAACCTGTTTTTAGCAATATTAAATTATATTCTGTTGCAAAACAATTTTTAATTAAAAAAATTAATTGCTTATAGGTCTCTCGATTTTAAATTTTTCATTTCTTTCAGTTACTAAATAAATTATTTTATTCTATTGAAAGTAATCTATTAATATGTTGCTTTGTATTTCTCTTTGTTTTAGTTTCATGAGTCAGTTGAATAGGATATCGGCAGTTGATTACACCCCGACAGAGCAAGATGTTCTTCGAGCTCGAGTTCCTTCCACTGGGATTTCTGAATACTCCTTCGAAATGGAGAAGGTTCGCTTCAGGTACAGAAAATGTAAATAAATATTTTCCTTTCAGTTGATTCTATTTCCTTAAAGTTTTCAGTGTTCATAACTATTAAAAGATAATCTCTACGAAGATTTGAGTTTGTGGTAATTTTACGGTGCTGCATCAGTAAGAAGGTAATGAGATGAAAGTTAAGTTATACCAAATATATCAAGTAAGTAAGTACTAGGTAACTTTTTGAATATTGAGGAGTAGCGGTAGAAAGAAACTAAAAAGTAAAAAGTAGAAAGAAACTAGAAAGAAACTGTTATTTTAAGAGACCTCTTCAGTTGAAAAAATAGTGACCATAGAATTACGAGCTAAAATCATTTCTTAATGTGGGAACTCGATTTTATGGTAAGGTTTGATATTAGGAATGTATCAATCTCAAATTTATACGAAAGTATCAAAATATACCATGGAAGTAATTTTCTTATTTGGTTTTAGAATGTATAATAACTATATCAAATTAACTGTAGTTTAATTATGGAAAGATATTAAGTGATCAAGAGAAGTGAGGAACTCTACAGGGATTCGTCATTTTTACTATAACGCATGAAATGAAGATGCCATTCTTTTTAATTTGTGATAAACAGACGGAAAACATATTTCTCTGATGTTCTTAGGAAGGATTTTATGTGGATCGATCAGAGATTTTGTCATTTCATCGTGAATTAATACAATAAGTCAAAAAGTTTTGAATGTTTATTCAAACTAACTATGAAAGTTATAAGCCCCCTTCATCTCACTCTTAAACCCCGCGAACACCATCCAACTTTGCATCAACTTTAGTCGGCCGACTTCGAGTCCGCCAACTTTTTGTCAGCCGTCACACCATCCAACTCGCAAATGAGTCGGCCGTGATAGAAGGAATCCCATAATGCAATGCGTTTCCCCCAGCAGCTGTGGAAAATCCGAAAAAATCGAGGTTTTCAAACCTCTCTGATAAATTCTGCCGCATACAATTACTGCATTTCAGTATAAACTTTATTTATGCATGAAAGAAACTCGCAATACTCTGATATTCATTGTGTACACGCTTGTCTTCGACTCGAATCGGAGATCATCGTTTTAGACGCCATTTCTTTCCATGGGCGTGACGTCACGACTGATGTGTTCCAACGCTGCCCTGTGATCCGACCGACTTCCAACCAACTTCCCGAGTTGCCCGTGCAGAACCAACTCGAGTCGGCGGACTAAAGTTGGTGGCAAGTCGCTGAAAAACTGGCTCAAGACTGTCTCTACCAACTCGTGACGTCAAAATCGGCCGACTAAGTTGGTGCAAAGTTGGTGTTCGCGGGGTTTTATGGCTGCTTTACACGTGATTAAAATATTATTATCAGAAACTATTATCACCTAATGGTTTTCATTCCTTAATTTGTATTTCAACTAAATTAGAAAATGTGACTATCAGTTTTTAGCGAGGTTTTTTTTAGACCTCTTTTAGATAGTTTCTCAGATTTGGACTGAATATGTATTCAGAAATTTATTTGTAAAGCTATTTATTGTAAGAAGCATTTGTCAATTTATATTTTGTAGAGTCTTAGTATTTATTAATAAAACTTATAAACTATTAGTCTATTTGATATTAATTTACACTAGTTAAAAGTCAATGCTTGTATGCCACTACAATCATAGCTCAAAAATATATAATAATCTTAGTTAAATTTGTGGCACTTTTGATAACAAAAACATTTAAATTAAAAACTCTGTAAAATGTAGTTTAAGTGGAATCAAACTCTGTTTGTCAATCAAGTTTTTTTGTTTTTTTGTTTTGTTTTATATTTTCAATAGGTTATATCAAAAAAGGTTATAGTGCATTAAGTAGGATGTTGTCATTTGAGAGTAAAAAATAGAAAATAATAAGTGACTTATTTGCTCAACAAAGAATCTAATGCTGCTAAAGCATAACTAAGACAGTCAGTCAATCAGAGTAAGAAAAAAAGCTTTTTAATCATTGCAAACCGTAAATATACTGAGTTACTGAGCTACTGTTGGTCAAAAACAGTGACCATCACTTTAGAAAGTTTTCACTGACACATAGAAGGAATTTGATAAAAAACTAATAATAATGAGAAAATAAATACAAATAAAAGACTGAAAGAAAAAGCTAACTTGTAGATTGCAAATAAAAAAAAATGAAATTTTTAATTATTAAAAACTTAATAAATATAAAAAACCAACTTCCTTATAATTTACTTAAAGCAATGTATGGAATGATCCTTAGGGTTTCCTCTCTCTCGCTCTTAATCCTCGAATAGATGGAGTTTTTCTTTTTGAAAAGCAGCTGATAAGATTAAGTGACACGTGGGACCTTCAGTAATAAACAAACCCAACTGCTATCCATGTTTAATGGTCTTAAGATTTATGGAACTACTTTTTTTTTCCTTTCGATAAAAGATGAAAAAAAAATGCAATCTAAAAATAACTTGTGAATGTTTTTTTTTGTTTTTTTGATGTCTTTAAAAGAGCTAAGAACAAAGGATAATTGAAATCTAAATTTTCATTTCATTTCAATGAAAACTAAAACTTAAATTCTCACTTCTACGCATTTCAATTGTAAAACAAAATGAAAAAGTTAATGAAATGCTGTTTACTTTGTAATTAAAACCTTCTGGCATTAATCAAATATGAAAATCATTCTTAACTCGTTAGAATGATGGCTGAGTTGTTTGTTATTTATTATAATAATTTGAAAAGAAAACTTACTTGTGTTAAACATTTTAGTTTTTTTTTTTTTTCAAAAATAATTTTTTTCATTTAAAAAAAAAATGAAAGAAAGAAAATAGATCGAGTCTTATCTATAAATCTATAGGATAAATATCTATCTACAGATATATATTAACTTTAAACTTTAATTTTAACGTTAACTTTAATTTTAAAAAAAAAATGATTTTGTTTATTTTAAGATTGTTACATTACATATTATGCAAGCAGAATGTTTAGTTATTTCACATTATAATTTATGCTACTTTTAGACATGTTTTTAATGTTTTAGATGTTAACAAAATTGTAGTATTTCAACCTTGTAGCAATTACACAGTCTTCCATTTGTTAATGTGTGCCAAACTTCAATGGCTTATGATTTGAGTTGTTGAAGCTATTAAACGTATGAGTTAAGCTTTTTTTTTCTGGCCATTTGATATATGTGTGCGAAAAATAAGTACATGGGAAAGTTGGGACTTTGACTTACAGGACGGAAGTAGTTACGTTAAGGACATATTGAAAAATTAGTAATTAATCAGGAATTCATTATTCTATTTAGGTTAATGGACGTTGGAGGCCAGAGAGGAGAAAGAAGAAAATGGATCCATGCGTTTGAATGTGTCACGTCCGTTATCTTCTTAGCGTCTCTTAGCGAATATGATCAGTATTTGCTGGAGGAAGAGTCTGTTGTAGGTAACCTTTTAAGCAAATTAACAAATTAAGCAAATCACATTTATATAAGCCACACTTTGATTTTACTTAATTAATTTCTATTTTTTTCCCTAATTTTCTGAGTTTATAAATCTTTGTCTAAACTATCGACAGAAGCGAGAATATTCAATTCAAAAGAAAAGTCAATTTCTTTTTACATAAGTATTTTTTGCTTCTTGGGTATCCCATGGAGGCCTACGATGGACTGTGAGGACGCTGGAAATAAGGTTCCGTGTTTCAATGACCTCGGGACTGAGATGAGGTCGAGTGGTCAGCCCAATGCTCGCCCGCCTGTACGCAGGAAAAGAAATCCGGTATCCATTCTGTAGAGGTCGTGGTGAACCCGTCAGGATAAGAATTCAGCGGGAAAAACATCTCTGACCTCCACTGGGATCAGGAATTGAACCAAGCTTCTCAGTCCAGTGCTTTAATACGATTTGATTTTGCATCTTACTTAAGTTGTATTACTTCAATATATTTACAGCTCCAAATTTTTATGATAAATTTTATTAGTTTTCACTAAACTGGAAAAAAAAAATCTTTCTTTTTTTAAAAATATATTGTTAAATATAACAAGAAAATAAGAAAACATTTTTATATATGCTATAAAAATAATTATGTTATGTTTTGAGTTGATAGTTTGCATATAATATGTTGCATTTATTTATATTTAAATATTGCCTATTAATTTTTTTTTTTTTTTTTTTAATTTTCAATTATTTTTAGTTTCAGAATCTTACCTAACTTCACTCCAAAAAAACAAAACAAAAAACAAAATAAATATTTAATGAATGCACAAAATATTTTCAGCTTTTAAATAATATATATTACCTCGCAGAACTATATAAACTAATTATCAATAATCAAAATCAGAAATTTTAATTATTATATTGAAACCTTAAAGAAATTTTTATCACTTTGATAGCTACAGTTTCTGTTTTTGAATTGTGAATTTTGTTTGGTTCTTAACATTAGAAGATCAATTTTTTTTTTTTTTAATTGCAGTCAACAAGGAAGGAGATTTTATTATTCTGTTTGAAGCTGCTGTTATGAAAAAAGTTTAATTCGGATGTTAATTTTCAAGTTGTTAAATGAATAATTTGGAATTAGTTATTTCGTTCAGTTTTTAGTTCTCCAATTGACAAATAAAAATAACACAAATAAATTTAAAAACAGTAAAGAAAGTAATTAAAATATTAGAATTATGATGTATTAATTTTTGAGTAATAATTAAATAAAAAATAAATAAATAAATAAATAAATAAATAAATAAATAAATCGAATGGAGCAATTATTATAAATATAACTTTATTTCAATAAATCGTGTATTAGTTGTTGATTTTGTATAATAAATTTCTATATAGTAATTAAAAAATCTTTATTTAATAACATAAAATATTTATTATATTACAAGAAAAAATTTAAAGCTTGACATAATTTATAATTTTTAAATTTTTGAATAGTTACTTCAATCGAATTTTACTAAACTAATATCAATTCTTAAGGATGCAGTTAAATAAAAAAATAAACATACAAAAATAAACAGTATAATAATCAGGAATTCTAGATGAGGAAGAGGAAAAGATCTTTCAGTACTCGCTTAATCTGAAGAAGTTTCTTGTATAAAGAAATGAACTATATACAATAAATGAATGAATATATACAGTAAATAAAGAAATGAAATACATACAACGAAAATATTTATTGGATAAAGTGTCGACTGAATTTATATATACCTGCATTATTGAAAAGTTATTATTATTATTATTATTATTATTATTATGATGTTTGCATGTTTCAAACCTTGGGTTTCCCCAGCAAAAACAATATGGCGGGTCAAGGACCAAAGCACATATTGCGAAGTGTAAGGACGTGTGCAAGAATGATTAGGGATGTGTGGTTGTGTCCATAAATTTCCTAACTATGCGTGTTGTGTTGAGTACCACAGCCTTCTGCAGTTGTGCATAAGTGTTTTTGTGAAGTCCTAGTGTGCTGAGACTGTGGTGCAATGTGTGAGGTGCTAGACCAGTGGCGGACAAGACGATGGGTACAACACGTACTCGGTCCTGCCTCCACTGCTTCTGGAGCTCATGTGCTAGATCGGTGTATTTACTGATCTTGTCTGCGTGAGTTTTCTGCATGTTCTTGCATTTATTTAATAATAAATAATTTTTATAGTGTAATTAAATTAAAAGATGAAAGTATACAAGAAAATTATAATTTGAGAAATAAAAATAGAATAAAACTTGATTATCCTATATCTATAATGAATATGGTAAAGAAATTTAAATTATATAATTGAGAAAACCTTTAATGATATAAATTGGAATATATTTAAAGATTATAAAAGAATTTCAGGTGTAAAAAATAAGGTAAAAAATTGGATATTGGATAATATTTATTAATAATTTGTTAATTTTATGTTTGTGTTAATATGTTTTTGCTAATACTTTTGGTTAGTATGTTTGAGGATGATAAATTGATTTTATAAAATTTGTAAAATTTATTTAAATGTAATTTTCAATATAATTATTATGTATTATAATAAACTACCTGTTGATAGGAATTTGAATTCCTAACGGGACTGAATTGTATAAATTTAATAAATGAATAAATAAATTGAATAAATTAAATTAAAATTATTATTATTATAGATACTGTTTTTTAATTATTAATATTTACGATTTTTTTCTTGTTTGTATTTTTCAGAATAGAATGACAGAAAGTTTAGCTTTGTTCAAACTTATTGTGAATCATAAGTGCTTCAAAAGAGTATCTATGATTCTATTTCTCAATAAAAAGGATATTTTTGAAGAAAAAATCATGTACTCCAATTTAGCAGATTATTTCCCTGAATATCGAGGTAAATACTATTTTTGGTTGTTGATGTATTATACCTATAAATTTGTGATTAGATAATGTCTTAATTAAATACGTACAAGTTAAAAACAGCTCTTTTGGATTTTTCATCAAATGCTAGAGAATTCTGGACGAGACCCCTAACTAAACCTATGAGCATTTCAGATTTTGTTTATCTTTTACAAACGTTTTATGATACTTTGTGATTTTTTTTTACAGTTTAGGCTTTTCTATATTTCTTGAATTTTACGTTGTTCTGTTGTCATTAGCAGTTATATTAAGAACAGGATTTCCAGCTTTCATTTCAGGTTGCATTTTCATTGCACTCTCTGCAAACGATATATTTGGCGATGTCCACTGTTCATCCAGAATTTCATCTTCCGATTGATTTATTTCAGGAACCATTGAAAAACATGTTTTGAATTTCAATGTAATAAATGGTAATTAGAGAGGCAATGCAAACAATTGAGATACATCTTTTGAAAAATTATCGATTGTTAGAATTATCGAATTCTAAACAAAGAGTATGTAGATCTAATTTTAGTCGGGATAAAGATACAGTCCACTCAGTTTCATGCCAAACGCGATTACATATTTATGAAATAAACAATTGCTAGAGTTCCTGATACTGGTTTACAAAGAGGCCTTGAAGTACGCTTGCCACAATGTACATTATAATGTATAATGCAATAAATTTTAATAACTAATAATAAAATATTAATTAATAATAAGGAATATTTTGTAATAATTGAGTCAAAGAAGCATACTTAAAAACTGTTTGATATATTTAGTATTTTTAAGTTACTCATACTTTGACTTAAAAAATACTTTATCCTTAAGATATAGTTAATACCGGTTGGGTAATTGTACAACTTCTAGTTAAATATTAAAATAATTTAATACAAATATCAGCATGAAGAGTCGTCAATCTGACAAACACAGCAGGGACTTTGAAGCAAACACAAAAATAATTATCAGAATCTTTATAATCTCGTCAATCAACGTAATAATTTTTAAAAAGAATTTTTAGTCTATTTTTTTCATATAAAATTGTCATTGGCAATTTCCAAACCCTGGGTGAAAGTCGAAATTCACGTTCAAGCATGAATGATGGATAATATATATAATACCATATCATTCTCTAAAAATATTACATTAGTAAATGAGTTTGGAAAAATAAAGTTTAGAACTATTATGAGCAGTAATTAAAAAATGTAATTGATCTAATACATTATTTCAATATGAAGAATTATTTAGAATTATTAGTGTTAGCTAGTTATATATGAGTAACACTACGTGATAGTTAAATTAACAATTGAAAAATGCATTAACGTCTATTTAATAGAATATTAATGTTATATTATAAAACAATATTAACGCTATTTGTAATTACAGCAAAGTTTCCTCTGTACTTAAAAACAAAGAAACAAGATAACAATTTTTTTTTTATATTTAATTAATAATTTTGCTTTTTCAAAATACAGTTTGCAATCCAACTAAGATGAATTTTAAGAAGAAACTGAAATATATTATTTTCGTTTTTTTTTATATAGTTGACTGTTCTGTTAATTACTTTTTTTATATATTTTTAGGGCCAATTCAAGATCCAGAGCACGCAGGAGCATTTCTCAAAGAAATATACTGTCAACAGAAACTAGATGACGATAGAGAAATCTTTCCCCATTTCACTTGTGCCACAGGTAACAATAGTTTATTTATTAAAATATCAATTTAATTACAGACTGTAATTATTTACTTAACATAACAAACAGACTAATTCGTGGAAATAAAACAATATAATTATTAAATTCCTACTTGTTCCTACTTTTAATTATTAAATGTTACTTTTGATCTTGTCAAACTCTTAATAGCAAAACTGTGATATTGAATCGTTTTCCTTAGGCAAGTAAATGTTATGAAATTGTATGAAATATAAATAATGATTTCAGGCTTATAAAAATAGCTAAAATCATAATTTGGAACTGTTGTAACAATAAATCGACATTGCTAATAAAATAAGTTAAATAACAATTTGCCTTATTTTGAAAAAGAAATAAAGGAATGGAATGAGAAAAATAAATAGTACTAATAAAATCGTTCCTCTCCCTACAAAGAAATATTCAAATGAAAAGCATTAACTGACTCATACATTCAAAACAAAGATATGTATTAAATAAAATTCAAGATTTTCTTGTAGTAAAATACAGTAATCCTAAAAGTAAATACATCTTCATCCAATCAGAACATCTCAATTATTTTAAATAACCCAGGTCATCATTGCTCTGTGTACATTACCACCATTTTTTGATAGTTTTAAATGGAAAGATAATTTTTTAAATCTAGATTAGGAATTATTTCATTCAACTGAGCTTTCATTCTTAATTTTCAAATCAATATTTTCTAATGATCATTTGAAACATTTATTTCACTAGTAACCAAACCTTCATCTAAAATTATATTAAGTGAATCTCTTATAGAATATAACTGTAAACGACACTTTCTAGCAATGATATCAATAGACTACTTGAGTAAGAGCTTATTACTTAAGTAAAGATAAATGATATATTTGAAGCTAACATTTGATGTGAATTCACAAGAGATCAATGTTTTTCGTTTACTTGTATCTCAAAATAAGTTAAGGAATTGTAACAATTTTGATCAATTTTCTTAACAGCAATAGCAATCATGAAGTATTGTATTTAATATAGATATTAAGTGTTGATAACGCTACAGCCCCTTAGCAAAACAGTTACATTTTTTAACGTTTTAATATATGTTTTTTAACCTTTTAATTTTTAAAGTGTGTTATGTCATTTTAACAATTAATAGATATTATTTTATCCTATTAATATCTCTTCATATTTGGAACTATATATTAATACAAGAATGTATAATAAGCAATTCTTTTAATTAAGTTATGTGAGAAAAGCTGAATAAAATTCATTTCTAAGACCTTTCAATCCCCTCATCAGTTACAAATGATACATAATCTGATAAATTTAGAAGATTTTTGAAAGTATCTAATTGTAGTTAATTGAAATTGATTTAAATATAGTTGATTTCATTCATAGGGCCTACCCAGCCCTCTGTAGAATAGGTACCGGGTTTCTTTCCCGGGAGTTAAAGGCGGGTGGGCGTCGGGCTGACCTCCCGACCTCAACCTAGTCCCGTTGGTCAAGAAACGGCGGGAGCCTTACTCCCGCGAGCCCTTGGGCCTGCATTGGCCTGTCATGGCATCCTTTAACTTTTTTTTTTAACATTAAAAGGTTGAGACCCAATGTTTTTCTAAGTGGCATTTTAGGATAGCTATTTCATGCTCATTAGCGATCACAAGCTGAGAATAGTCACCAGTAAAACAACAAGGTCTCAATACGGTGGTGAATAGAATTAAAGTCGAAAATATTGTTTTAGTTAATATTATTTTTAAATTTAAACCTATTTTTAAATATAATTCTTCTAGAGAAGCGAAAGATTCATAACATAATTAACTCAGAAATGAACACTATTCCGTGGTACAGCATTAAATTCTACTGAAATTATAGGATTTTACATTTTTCATTATCAAATTAAGAAATTAAAGTATCAAATTTGTATCAAATATAGAATGAATTCATCTCTGCTGAGATGATGTTCCAGGCTCTAAAGACAGCTCATAAGGATTGATGAGCAATACTTTGAAATGAATTTGAAAAGAAACTTGTAAAATTATATCAGTGAATGAATAATGCTTAAACATGAAGAATATAATATTTAAGTATTATTAAATACTAATACTTAAATAATAATTTTAAATAAGCTAATCTAAACTAATAATCAATGACAAAATCTTAATACTGTCAAAAAGATAAATAAACATCTCAGGAAGTGAATAGATACTACATGAATTACTACCATATAAAAAAACAACAACTAATAAAATGTTACAATCACAAGAAAGGATAACAGTAATATAAGACACACAACACTGACCATGAAGAACTCTTGCTCTCTATATATAGGCCTATAAATAATAAACTTCTAAAAACTAAGTACTGTTTTATTTAATGTAGAAAGGATTAAAATAGAATAGCAGCAAAAGGTAGTATAGGGACTTTTGCAACAACATAAATGGGCATAAAAAAACTCAAATTTACACATTAAATTATACGCATTCTGCTTCCACCAGTCATAAATACTTTTTATTTTCCCAAAGTTTGCAGAAATCCAGATAAATTAAATCCAAGCCAAGATTTACTTTAGATTTAGTTTTGAACTTTAGGAGAATTAAGACCTTATAAAAACCATGCAGAAGAAGATGCTTAATATATAATTTTTCCACCATATCAGAAATGTTAATTAAAAATATTATACTGTAGAACAAAACTTGATATTGAAACTTGATATCTTTCCTTTTTTTATTTACTTTCAGATACACAGAACATCTACAGGGTATTCTTATGTGTGAAAGAAACAATATTAAAAATTAACCTTGAAGATTATAATTTAATGTAAAATATTTATTCATCTTTAGAAATATCTATTTAGATGAACTTTTATTATGATTGCATAATATATAAACAGAAAACGAACAACCTTTTTTATAAAGGAACTTTCATACTTTTTGTACATAGCATTTTTTATTGTAAATTTAGTTTAATAAAATCTTAAATGTTTTATTTTCTTTATAATATATATTAATGTTGTTTCATATTTTGTTATTTATTAGTTAATTTTGTGTTTTTTTAATCAAAACTTCATTGTAAATAATTGATCATTTTCTTTAATGTATATAAAAAG
Source organism: Thereuonema tuberculata (assembly GCA_023159025.1). Lineage (NCBI taxonomy): Eukaryota > Metazoa > Arthropoda > Chilopoda > Scutigeromorpha > Scutigeridae > Thereuonema > Thereuonema tuberculata. Next base: position 4,285,480 of record JAFIDM010002131.1, read on the forward strand.
TTAGCATTATTTATAAATAAGTCTTTATAGCAGCTTAATTTGAGAGTGTAAAGTATATATTCCTTTTTTTTTGTAATAAAGAATAATAACAAATATTACAATAAGTTCAATTTACATTCTTATCCTTTTATCAAAATCCAGGAAGAATAAACCTTTTAGATGAACTCTAAGCCTTGCAAATTGCATAGAAAACTTGTAGATCTCTATTAATTTGCTAGTGTTCACCTAATATGGATGCTGGGCATTTATCTGTGTAGCTAATCAAATGAAGAACGAATAATGGTAATAATATCAGAAGAATGACTGTAAAAATGAAAGGTAAAAATGAATCCACCCTCTGTTTCTGATATCTCAGTAATCACGATGGAAAGTTTAGCTCAAAGTAGATTTATGCAAAGGGAATGTACACTATATTCAGCTAAGGCTTTTTAGATGCAATATTTTCTAATTTCTTTTTTAAAATTGAATTTTTAGTGCCACGTGTTTATTATTCTCAACTTTCCGAGAATTCCCAAGTTGAATAATAGTTGTTTCCTTTGATTTAATAAAAATACGTTTAGTTTTTTATTAAAGTTTATTTAGATACAATATAAAATTAAAACTATATTTTTTCAGAGATATACCTTTAATATAAATAATATAAAAAGTAATTACAATTTGGTTTTAATTTTCAAAAGATAACTTTAATTCACATCAAAGTATAACATGCAATTGAATTGTATCTTATGATGTTTTGACAATGAAATACATTGATTACAAAGTTACATTCATTAATACACAAATTGCAGCAACAACAGATTCAATGAACAGGAAACAGCTGCAACAATAAAGAAAATATTATTAATAAATAGAAAGAGTAAAGCAAAAAATATATTTCAATATTTTATGATTTTAATTTAAAAGAATTATTGATTAAAAGTTTTACCAATTTGCTAGGGAAATTGGAATCCTCATTGTGAACGTCCATTCCTCAAATATTTTAAAAAAGAAAAATAATCTTTGTAAATTGTTTCCTTGAGAATAATTTATGCATTTTACATTGAATAAAACTTGATTATTGAAAAAGAGTCTTTGGTTCTTGATCCTTATTTTATTTTTAAAGAAAGTTGTAAAATATGAAAGTTACGATATGTTTTTCATTATCTTTTTAAGAACGCTTTTTGACATGCCTGAAGCTCGATTGAATTCCAGAGCCAGTGAGGATGTTTACTTTATTTTCCAATGTTTGTCTCCTTCTCTTTTTCTCCTTTCGGATATCTATTGCTATTTGTTAAATCTCCGTCATGTACAATAGTCCCTTGAGGCCTCAGTGCCCAGCTCTTAGTATAGAATAGATTATATTAGGGAAACTAGCAATAGTCATTCCAAAAATGAAGAATGTCTAAATGATTCCTGAATAACAGGAAGCTTGCTGTTTAGTAAATAGTGTCACCAAAGACCTTTATGTGGTACCAAAAAGGTTCAGTTGTTCAGAGTCTACTAGGTAAAAAAAAAATTGCTGCTAATACAACTTACGTAATGACTTCTCAGACAATATTCTGTCTGATGTTGATGATGTTCTGTCTGATGACAATGTTTCTGTCTGAAAAATCGCCATCAACACAATTATGTTTAAAATGGTGCAATGACCCTTGACTAAGAGAGAAACTGATATCTCAGTTATCATATTTTAATATCCTCTGGTAATTAGGTCTGGATGGTTTTTAGATAATTTTTCTACTTTTAAAGGAAGACCTATGCTCTTGAATCATTGGGTTTCTGTAGAAAACCAATTCATCTTATCACAGGGCCTTAAGACTTTAGTATCTAGAAATTCTTATCCAAAGGCAATTTAGAAGAAAATTAAAAGGAACAATGTTTTCATAAAATGAAATAACTCACAGAATTCTAGAATATTGCTAAATAAACAATAAAGAAGGGGTTTCATGAGTTAATTTCAATTTAGTTTAGGCTGTAGAAATATTAATAATCCTTATTTTTTTTAAAAGGCACGTTTAAAAATAATTTGATATGCATTTTAAAGCATATTTCGTTGACATAGTTCTTCTTATTTAATCATTTAAACATATTTTTTATTGATATTACTATTTACTTGAAGATTAAAGCAAATTGTTTTGACAACTCTTTTCTGGCCTACTTTTAAGTTTTAAATTGCTGAGCAACAACTATTAAGAAAAATCATTTTTTTTAGTTAAAAGTTAAAATTTTAAGATTATTTAAATTAAGAAGTGCTAATACGAAGAAATAGATTATATTTTCGCTAAATTTCATAAATACGAAATGGTATTTTCCAAAGTGCTTTTATGATTCAATTTATATAAAAAAAACAACATTACAATCTGCCTTTAATTAATATCAGAAATGTATATCAAATTAAAATAAATAAAAACCAAGTATAAAAGTATATTTATAAAGAGAGAAAAAATATTAATGCACTGATATTAATGCTTTTTTTTAAAAAAACAATGCTCATATCTGTTTATAAGTACGATATAAGGTTAGATATTAGAATTGAAAATGTTTTTCTTTATTATACAGTTATTGTACACTGTTATTATTTTTTTTTAACTAATAGCAGTAACAGCACAATAGGATTACATACCTATTTTAATTTTATAAGAATTTAAAATGCAAAATATTAGCTTTATTTTTTTCTAATGGAAAGTTTATTTTTAAATTCTTAAGTTTTACTTTAAAAAGATTTTATTGAATCTAGAAAATACAAAAAAAAATTATCGAATATAAATGAGGCTATCAGATGGATATTTTATAAGAGCTCCAAAAATTAAGAAAAAAAAATAATTTGCCATTCGTAAGTTATGCTAAATGAAAGGTCAGTCATTGTTTATAAAGTACGTTTAATACGTTAGTAGTCATTCACTGTGTCATTAAGATTCTACACTTACAGCCACTAAGAAAAACAGAATTTACAATTCATGTGTTAATTGTTCAATAATATGTTTTTAAAATTATTTTTAATTGTTTCTTTGAATAAACTTATTAAGGAACTAAGAATATTTTAAATGTTATTTCTTTGAAAGTGATAAGTTCGATGGTATGTTAAATCGATGGGTTATTTCGAACAACATGAAAATACACAAAAAAACACTTAAAACTTTTACATAACGTTTTTAATATATCTAACAAATACTGTCTATGATATTTAAATTAATTTAATTAGCTGTTCGAATCAGTATGACTTTGCAATGAACTTATAATGAAATCTCATTTTTAAATTCAAATTCTATACAATTCTTACTTAATACCATAATAGATATAAAGATCTCAAATTGAATAAATACGTAATACTTACAATTTTTTAAATAATGAAGCAAATCTTTTCTATATGAAGTTTTATTGAGTGCAAAAATATTTCTGGAAAGTTAATTTGAGTTTTGAAATTTGTAGTTAAGAAAATATAATAAATAAAAACGAATTATTTAAAAAAAATAACTTTTGATTCATAATTTAATCACCCTGCTGTCGAGAAAGAATAAGCAAACAACGGAAATAAAAGACAAAAAAACTGAATTTTAATGTCTTAATACGAGTATATATAAAAATTGAGAATAATCTATACGACAACAACAAAAAAATGATTAAAAGCAACGCTGATTCAGTAACTACCACATAAACAAACAAAAATAATTTCTTATAACAACTGAAAATGTTACAGGTAACTTACAGACTTCGGTTAAATAACAGATTTCGATTTAGTAATCCTGAAAAAAAATATTATTTAAATAGTAACAAATTCTAGAACTTGGATGTGGTTTTTAACTTCGAGCTCGAAATTTTTCCATTGATTACAAGAAGGAAAAATTTTATTTATAGTTATTATAGATGTTTTGTCTGATTATATTTTACTTAATCTAATATATTTTGAATTCTGAATTTAAAGTTAATGTATCCTAATGTCCTACAATGCAACGCTGTTATGGTTAAAGAAATATAAATGCAAATCAAAAGTATTTCGAAATTTAATTTTGGATCACGAAAGTAAACATTATAATAATAAATAAATGAATAAAAGAAAGGATACTTGAGCTTTCTTAACCTTATATGACTACTTTACGTTATCTTACGTTACCTACTACTGTGTTTCGTATTAAATAAAAATAAAAAAGAAATTGAAAACATAAACAAAAGTCAAGCAAAGATAAAAATTACAGAAACTAAAGTAAGAAATATTCTTAAATGTTTTTTTTATTTTTTGTTATGTATGTAATTGAAATTGTTACTTAAATTCATTTACTTCATATTTTACAATTTTTGAAAGGCTTAATGAAAAAACAATGTCGTTTAGGAGAAAGAAAAATAAAAATTATGTTTCATAAAAAATATTTCAAAGAATCTTAATTAAGATTTTATTAACCGTAATTTCAATAAATAAATCGTAATATAGCTCCAGATATTTATTTCATTATAATTCATTTCATTTTATAATAAAAACTAATTCAAAATAAAAAAAAATAAAAAATAAAATAATTGTTGAAAACATATTATATTTCTTCTAAATTTTAAATTAGAATTTAAAAAAAAAGAATTTAATTTTTGCTTACGATTGCGAAGAATGAAAGAATATCGATAGGTGAAATTAATAATTAAAACTGTCATTATATTTAAATTTAAATTTACTTACATAAAGTTTTCCACAACTTTAATTTATTAGACACTCGAGTTTTTCTAAATTTCTATAGGCAATTAAGCTTAACAATTTATAAAATTAGTTTATTAGAATGAATTTTAGTTATAATTTGTGTTAAAAATAAGCAAGCATTTTTAACATTTTAAAAAGTGAACTATAAGGAATTGGAAATTGTTTTAATAATAATAATAATAATAATAATAATAATAATAATATCCCTAACTATTCTTCCAAACTTTTTTTTTTTTTGGCAATATGTGCTTTGGTCCTTGACCCGCCATATTGTCTTAGCTGGGGAATCCCATGGTTTGAAACTTTTTCGATATAATAATAATAATAATAAAAAAAATAAAAAGTAACTTGCTTCCTGTTTTGATAAATAATAATATTAAAACTTTTAAATTTGGTAACTAAATTGGTAACCCTTTTTTAAATGGTTTTATTTTGATTTTTTTTTTTTTAGATTAAATTTGCCTGGAATATTTAATTTTTAATTATGATGTGATATTTTTACTTACACTATAATTTAAAATGATTTAATTTTATATAGATGTAAGATTTTATATATTGTAAATTCCTACAAAGCGTATAGAACATTTTTTATTTTCAGCTATAATCTAATATTAATAACGCAACATTTATTTTAAGTGAGTTCTTAATATTATTTTAATGTAGACCTCAGTTAGTTTGTTGGGGATTAAATGAGTGAGTGAATTTAGGTATACTTAAATATGAAAATTACTTAACTTGTAAAAAAAAAAAAATATATAAAATCTAAAACATATATTCCAAAATATATATAATTTCTAAAATTATGAAAAATCTCGTAATATATTTTAAGGTTTTTAGGTTTCACTTTTTTTAATTGAAATCAATAGCAAGTTGTAAAATCTCCAATTTCTGATATTAAATTTCTTTTAATGTAAATTATATTGAATTAAAAAAAAGAAGTTTTTTTTTACAACCTTCAAAATGAAATAATAATAAAAAAAATTCTAACGAAAGAAAAGTATTAGCAATACTGTAACTTATTAACATTTATGGTTTAGAGTAAAAGAAAAATATACTTATCTTGTAGATGGTAAGTGAATTCTCTACAGCCTATATGGAATGTTATGCTTGATAATTTGGAATGGGGATCATTTATATACAGTGATGGATCATTGGCTTTCCTTGCTTACACACCTGATGATGAATCCCTCAGCAGATGCAGATAAACAAGATCCATTTTCACTGAATGACTCATTCTCTTGTTGTAACGATATCCAGATGTTACGAAATATTTTCAATGAGACAGAGAAGGAAATATTATTCGCGATGGATGAATCAAACAATAAATATAAGGAAAAAGCAGGGTTTTTTTTCCCTCATACGGGACAAAACAGAAGATAAAATATATTGTAAAAATCACAAAGGGTCAAAGACTAATGACCGAGGATTGATATCAAAAGAAAATAAAGGGATCATTAACGGCTCTTTAATTAATGGAGTCAAATTAAACAGAAATTTTCCAAACATATGATCGAGGTGGGTTTTTTTTTTAATCCCTTTTGTCTATTAAGTGGGAGAATAATGCTTATTTTAACCTCTTTTTTAATTTGAAATTTTTCTTAAGAAATATCAGAATGAATGAACATTCAAGGCTTTAATCGATCAATTTTTTCTTTCTATTGTTCATTATGATGGTTTTATTCATGTATTGTAACTAAGAAAATATTAAGATAAAAAAAGAAATATACTTTTAAGTGGAACTCATGTTATAGCAAGAAAATTAATTAATTAAACTTAAGTAACTAAAAGTAGCAGAAAGAAAGGAGTCTTTAGATTTACTGGGAATTCTTAATCAAAATTTTTAAAGACCTAAATAAAAAACAAACAAACAAACTTTTGAATTATTAGTGAAACGAAATCTGATCGAAATATTTTATGTTTTTAATAATATATACAAAATTTCGATTCCATTTCTTCCTAATATCTTCTGCCAAAACGATGATTGTTGTTAGTAGTTTTCACCTCTGAATGAATCTGGTAAAAGATTTATGATATAAGATATAGTGATGGAAAATATACAAATGATGGAAATATGTTTGCTTATTTGTAGAAATATCTGAATTATATGGTTTCTGGCGAGAGTTCTGAATAGTAGTAATCCGATATGGAATTGATGATTCAGATCTCGCACACAAGATAACAGCAGTTGGCAGTAGCGTAGCCAGAGAATGGATTTCGGTGTTCAAAGTGCGCCCCTCCTCTACCCCAAGAAACAAAAGCATTCAGCGTGGATATTTAGATCGGACCAATCTTAAAAATGAGATATACGGGGAAAGATTACTAAATTTAATTAAAAAAAATCAATAAATTATAATAATAAATAATAATAATAATAATAATAATAATAATAATAAAAAACAATTAAAAAAATCGAAACATACATTATTTTTCAAGTTATTTCGCCTTTTTTTTCTTTTTCAATTTAAAATAATTAATATAGGAAGAGTTTATTTTCAGTTTATGTTGATTTAATGAAATTAGTAGTAATTATTTCAATAAGAAAAGCGAAATAAGTTCTAGAAAGAATTTAAAGCTTATGCTTTGCTGAGAAGAAGGTTAGGCTTTTCACTTTTAAAAGTTTTTAAAAGTTAGAAAAATTATGAAAAAAAAAGAAGTTTGTAAATTCTAATATTTACTAAATCAAACAATCTTTCTTTACTTCTACAAAGAGACATCAAACATCATCTTTCTTCATCCAATGTTTCAGAATTTTTTAATCAAAAACCTTCTTCAAAGAAATTTACATCAAAACTAGAAGAGAAATATTCTTAGATGTTTCATTAGAAGTTTGGTTAATCTTTCTTTACGTTTCATTTGTTGTAAATTGACTAAATTAGCAAATACTTATTTTAAATCGCCTAAATTCAAGTAATTTTAATGAAATCATGCAAATTTAAACAAAGATTGCATTATCAAATTCTTCAACATAAACACCAATCCATAACATCACCGATATTTGAACTTTTGGAAAGATTACAAGAAATTGTTCTCTGTCAATGAATAATACATTTCTTTTCTAATTTTTATGATTTTCACCTGAACCAGTGAGGACGGAAATATTTGCCTAACAGTTGGGATAACGTAGGTTATAGATTTAGTCTTAAATCGTTGAATTCTTTAAAAATCAATAAGATATTCTGATAGTTAAACATAAAACATTAAACATAAAACAACATTAAACATAAAACACAGACAATTTCCATAGATAATTACAGATAATGAATGCAAAAGAAGTTAGTATAATATTTAACAGTACTCCTAATCGGAATGTTTCCACGTTTTGCTGTTTTATCTCATTTATCCTTAAGACAGGGACAGGTGCACATACTTTAATCTTTCTTGTAACCTGAGCTGGGGATTTCTCAGAGATCCGTGCATTCTATATCTCAGAATGCAGTTTATAATAAAGCTCCATCGTCAAGATAAGCAGGAATCCATTTGCTGTCAGGCTATTGAAAGATGTTTTTAAGAGATTTAGACTATTTTTTTTTTTAAAAATGTTGGTTGAAGGATAAAATAGTTGGTGATTTATTTATTTCTTTTTTGTTGGAAAGTGCATTAATCATCTCAAAAAATAATATTCAACTGAATGAAGATTGCAATAAAGCAACACATATATATGTTTAGCATAACTTCAGAAATTCATCGCTCCCCAGTTCATAAAATGTTCAAGTGACGTCTTTGAAAATTGGTAAAGTCACTAAAAATATGAAATAAAGTCATCTGAATCAATCTCACTGTCTACGACCAAGTCCTACATATAGAGGAAATAAAAGCAGAATTATACACTCATGTTTGTGAAAATTGCAATACCATGAAGGAACCATCAGAATGGAAGGAAATTTATTACAAACATTACTAACAACGAAATCAAAATCTGAGATCTTCATAACAATATCGCAAACTTCTTTATTA
>JAFIDM010002131.1:4294493-4322812 GCA_023159025.1 Thereuonema tuberculata
TGTGAAGAAGTATTTATGGTTAATTTAATAAAGAAGTTTGCGATATTATTACTAACAACGATTTAAACAAACGATTAAAGTTTCAGAGCAATGCAACAACATTACTTGCAAAAAAATCAGTATGCTGTAAAGCCTCCACAAGCTGCAATAAGAGCTGCTGTATGCCGTGGCATCGAATGTGTTCCTGGGATATCGCCTTCCAGGCTGCTTCTATCCGAGTCCTCAGATTGGTATTGGCTGCTGGATGACTTATGACGTGCTAATTGCCGAGTGACCATATCCCAGACATATTTAATTAGGTGACATATCGGGCGAACATGCAGGCTAGGGAAGAAGGGGTATCTGCCTTGCTTCGAAGACGGTCTGGACTTTACTGGCTTGTGGTCGGACTTGTTGGATATGGCTCCAGGAGTATGCTGAAGGAAGGGTACGACTTCAGCCTCCACAACTTCTCTAATGTAGCGGTTGCTGTTGAGAGTGACCACAATTCGTAGCAGCTTATGATACCAATTGCTCCCCAAATCATCACGCCTATCGTTCGTGCAGTATGACTCTGGACAGTGCAGTTTGGAAGCTGGCCCTCACCTTGATATCGTCTAATGCGTAGGCGGCCATCATTGTAACCAAGTTGAAGCGGGACTCGTCCGAAAACACAATATGGTGCCAATCTGCAAGCGAGTGGGTGTGATCCTGAGCCCATAGTAGTCTGAGCGTCCACGGAAACCGCCGCGCCGCAAAGGAATGCATGCACTCAGTCCTCGCGCAGCAGACCCCGTCGAACCGTGAAACCAGACAATGTCAGACCTGTTGCAATGTTCCAACGTTGTACTAACACTCGAGAAGAAGAACAGTATCACTGCCATCCGGATGAGGTGTCTTATCATCCCTTGGTATCGTCAGATTTTGTGGTCCACTTCCATAAAGAAGAACAGAGATTTTCGACTCGTCTTGTTCTCGTCAGTCCACTGTTTCCACACTCGCATGGCTGGCGTAGCATTTGCCCTGTACGAGCAGCAATTTTGCGGTATGAAAATCCGCCTTCACGCAAGCCGATCATTCGACTCAGTTCAAACTCCGTAGCTTGCGTATAAGGCGTCCTTTGACGTCGACGAGGCATACTGACCTCAGTAGGCACGTGTACAGCTCACTGTTGATGAAAAACTCCTTATCTGGTAGTCCTATACTTATACGGTCTTACACGACAGTTCAGAGGTCGCTGCTAAGTCTAGGCATACGCAATCATTCCCAAATTTTAACCATTTGCGTATCATATCCTGCTTTGCAATTCCCTCATTTGCATGTTTCCTTCATGGTGATGCATTTTTCACAAAAATGAATATATTTTCCTATCGAGTAACAGGCTGATATGACTTTTCTGTAAAGCTTATTTTGAATGTAACTCTTTTCATTTCAGATGATTTTTTTTATTATATTTATTCTTGATTTTCTAAAACAGAAAAATTTACAATTTTCGCTTGTTATGGAGGATATATTTTTTTCATTGGATGTATGCTACAAGAGATACTCGAATTGACCTGCGATGAATGTTTTGAGACACCCTCTTAAAAAAACATGGCTCTTATTCAATGTTTTGTGCCGAGGTGTGCATTAATTCAACCAAATATTCTCCATCTCGACAATAAAAAAAACTCTTCAGAGTGGCTTGAAAAGGATAATTCATTGGAGTTAAATCCGGCGGAGTGTGCCCTATCTTTGCTTAATCTTTGGTTGAGGTGGGCTCAAACATTTACTTAAAATTTGTCTTGGTGCACCGTCATGCTGAACTACATTTATTGAGAAATTCCCAATGACTTATCTTCCAACAAATCTTGCTTTGGTTGTTAGAGATCTTGTGCATGCAATTGGCAAATCGGATTGAAAATAATATCGCCTTTTCAACTGATCTACAGAGAGACTGAAGTGGAGGTTTCCTTCATCCTAAACATGGCTGCTTCCCCCTTTGGTGAATGTAGCTTCATTGGTGATCAGAACAAGCTTTGGAAAGAAAAGCTCTTCTAAATAATGTTGCAGCTATCAGAACTGTGTAAAAGTCAGCTAATCCGAGTGCGTGAATCATCTAAGGATAATATGGTGAAGCTGCTGCTGATGCAGAAACTACCAGCCACTTTTGTATTCTAGTAAATACTCGGGTATTTATCCTTGGGTTCTCTTCAATGCGATGAAATATCTTCTTCTAATTTTCGGTTATGGAGGCTTCTCTAAACTCCTCATCTTATCGACCTGTTTCCCTTAGTCGCTGAGAACTTTGTTTAAAGTGGTGTGGGATGCAATTGACAATTTGATAACGCTCTTTATACAGAGACGAGCATTTTTGCCATTATTTCGATCTTTATAATAAAATCACGTGGATGTATTCATCAAAAGTAAACTTAGTTTTTATGCATCTGCAACTAGCTTTAAATGATTTGTGTGATATCGCCACAAGTGATATCTGATGAAAAACAAGCCGAACCGTTCAAACTATCTATATAGAGCTAAAGTGTCTTAGCACTTAAACTGTGAAGTTTTCGAAAATGATTCTTATCAAAAAAAGGATTCCTCTCCCTTTCATTCCTTAGAAATTTTGTAATATGTATTAATTTACATCCTGTTTATTGTAAAAATAGTTTGCTTGTATTGAAGATTCAGATAATCTACAAACGGGTGATTTTCTCTATCATATTTCATCATTTTAAATGAATCTTGATCTATTTCTAGATTTAGTGAACAAGTGTAGACATGTACTATTTGTGTATTGCACAAGATATTTGTGTGTCTTTACATGGACCAAAGATGTACCTACGTCTTTAGTTCACTCTTTGGAAAAGCTGAGCCAGCAGTTAAGGTTCTTCATAAAAATTCACAAGGGCAGCTTGGAAAGTTTTGGTCTACAATAGCCTTTACAATGTGACATCAACTTTTAGGTTTTATTGAAAGCTAATTCGCCGAGGAGGCGTGGTTATATCGGAAGTAATAGCAGAATTAATGAAGCGTAAGTTTTCAGACTTCCATTTACTAAATATTTATAAACACTTATTTTTTATTGACTTCAGTTTTATTTCAATTTTCAATTAATCGCGCCATTTTAGCGGTCCTCCACCAGGATTGGTATTAATAATTAAATACTTTTCGAAGAGAATGAGAAATATATCTTCAGGAAAACTTTAGCCAGTCAGATTATTCTCCTTGACAAAGAAACCGTCAGCCTAGAAGAAGGATTAATTCATTTTGAGATTATTCAGTTTTTTAATATTGTGGATGTCTTCACTTTGAGAATAAAAGTTCTTTCCAAGGAAGGACCTGATCAGTAATTGAACTTTAACAAATATGTAGCGTGGCTCTTTATTTGACAGTTTTTCAACTGAAAAGTTTTACGCAGATCGAAACGTCCTGGCTTACGGTAATATACAGTACTTTTTTGTTGTGTTTGCGATATGTTTTATTTGTCATTCGATTTTTGATAAATTGTTTTCTGAGTAGTGTGAAAACCACATCATTTTGACTCTTAATAGTTTAATATAAGAAGGTAAATATACTCTTTAAATAAGACTCAAAGTTTTTTATATGTCAAAGAATCTTTTCTAAGCCTTTTGTTACAAGTTATTATTTAAAACTGTAATTTTTTTCTAACATTCAAGGATTTTTCTAGAAGTATTTTTGGAAATTTTTTGATTTAATCAGATTTTAACAATTTGATTAAATCTGCCTTTCTCGGAAAAAAAAGAATGAATATTTTCTTGTTTTAAAGTTTAGTTTTTAAACTTTTATTTCAATGATTCTTAAAGAATAATAAATTAAGATACAATTGACATAGTTTGAGCAATTTTATGCTTGTTTTTTTTATTTTCGATTAATTTACATTAGTTTTTTAAATTAAAATTTTAACCTTATCATAAATGAGTTTTAAAATTGCTCAAGCATTTAGCGTAAGATGTTCTTTTTCTGAATTAGTGGAATATATTAATTTAAGGCAAATAAAAGAAAAATCATAAGGTACTTAAATGTTATGGATTTGGGACCGTAATATAATTTTTAATATCAATACTAATTTTGAAAGCAATTTTGTTGGCTTTTAAAATTGATACAAATGAATACAATGTTATCAAAAGAGGTAAATTCCCTCTCGAGCAATTATAACTGCTAATAACAGCAATTATAAGTTCCCTTGTATCAAATCAAAGTTTAAATAAAATTCCCCGGTCTTTTCAATTACTATCCCGGTTTCTTAAGTATATTTTTATAGTTACAATAGTATAAATTGGAGGAAAAAAATCATTATTGCATATATTAAGAACAATAAATAGCATCTTGAGTATGAAGATAAATCCATGTTACATAATTGATTAATTTTGTGTATACTCCAGGTTTGTCAGGTTCAGCGCAGCCATTTCCCCAGGAGACAACTCCTATTACATGCCAGCGGTTCGATGTATGAAGAACCATCGGACCTCCCGAGTCACCCTGAAATGAGTTAAACAGAATTATTCAAGCTATGAATCTCCAAAGATTTATCCTTAAAATAAATCGTTTAATAATGTTTAACATCGTTTAACATTGTTTTACATTATCAACTATTATTTTAGGTGGAGAATTAGCGGTACTTAAAATTTTATTTTGTTGGAAGTTATAAAACAACAACCCTGGCTCATTGATTCAATTGCTCAGACTTAGTAACAATAGAACTTTCGACTCATTGATCAATATAATTAGGAGAATTAACTCTTTATATTAATTGAAGCTATTATAATTTTTAGTCTGCCATTGAAATACCATTAAGTTGTTGCTGTTATGCCAGCATTATCTTAATAGTAATATTTTGCAAATACAAATTTGTTAAAACTTTTAGTTTAGTAAAATACTTCAATCATACATATTTTTCTTCAAGATAATAACAAAAATATTGCTGGCATGACATTTTGAATGAGATGTTTATGAGTTTGGATGTTCAACAACGAAATAATAATATATAAAGAAATAACGTGTCCAAATTCAAAGTCAAGTAAAACTATGAATTGGTTGTCTTACTTTTATCTTATTTTAAGTATTACTTAAACCGATTGATTAAAGCTGAAGAATAAGTTTATTTTAACTCAGTTGCCAACAGATTATGAAAGAATATATGAGAGGTGTTGACGCAAAACTGACATTCTCCAAATTTTTGCGAAATTGAGTTATATATATTAATTCCTTCCTAATTTTAAGGTGGATCAATCTAAAACACGTGTTTGGATCAAACAACTCTTTTAGTTAGAAAAATAATGTTGAAATCTGGGTTTCAATGCAAAAATCACATTCTTCAACACACGTCAAAAGGAAACAAAACTCAGTTCCAAGGCATCAGAGCGTTCCAAGGCATGATGGGAACTCCATTTTTACTATTTTCGTAAACATTGAAATGTATCGGAGGTTTGTTCAGTTTATTGGTTTATTAAGTTTGGTTTGGTGATTTATTATGGAGGAATTCGTGAAACCAGCTGAAGGACTTACTCGTAAGAAGAAGAAAAAAAACCCAGAAAATTGGCAACGTTCGAAAGCTAAAAAATTGAGGTTAGTAACTAACCTCAGTTTGTCGTTAGCAGTAGATAGGTACTAATTTATTAATATAAATATACTAGTTAAATAAAACATAATCATATAGAACAAAGAAAAAATATTATTCGCTGTTCAGAAATAGAAGCTATTAATATTTTCTTCTTTTGTAGGTATTCAACAAAATCACTACTGGATTTTCCAAAATGCACTCATACCAGTGGTAAATTTTTATGCCAACAAGTTTCAGTGCAAGACATTCGGAGGTTCCATCAAAGGTTCTATGCAAAGACAGACAAAGTTTATCAAGAAGAAGAAGTAACATATGAACCGGTTGAAGAAATAACTATTTGCATCAAATTGCAAGTAGACTTAGATCTGACATCAGCACAATTAACGTATGCCTGTGATACATTTATGCTTGTTAATTAATCCTATTTTCTCTTGGAAGATTGAAGATGGATAGAGGTTAATCCACAAATCGGGTATAATGAAGAGAGTGCATACGAAAGACAAATACTACTCAAATTTTAATCATAGCTGTCAGGTTATGATTCTTGAAGAACTCTTAGAGCTAAGAATTTGTTTCACATATTTTAGAATCTTGCACATATTGGCAGACCAAGTGGAACTGTACTGTATCCCCCCCCCCCTCTTCCATTCGAAAATAGAAGAAATTCACAGTTTTCTTTGATATTGTTACGTTATCAGCCTCTTTCATCTAGAAAAAGGACACAAAGTTTATGGTTTTTGATTAACGCCCCATTGCAAATTCCTGGGCAAGAACAAGTTGCAACATTTTGTTTGCAGATGATTCCTGCTGTGATTAGCTCATCCATGAAACAAATAAACAAGTTTTCCACATTATGGAACAGATCTGCCAAGACTTTCTATTTTTTTTTAATGTTGCTGATAATTTATGCTCAGTTAATGCATGAACTAACATGTGAACAAGAACTAAACGTATAAAGTGATTAGGGTTACAAATAGGATAACGTACCTGGCATGCATCCCTTCCTCCAAGTTGGTAACCTGCACACATCATATTTGTTGTAAATTCACCTCTTTTAAATTTTGGCAAACATTGTTCATATGACCAAATAGGCAGCTGCACTTCCTGCAGTGTCTGACTAGAAGGTCCACCTAGATAAATGAAACAAACAAACAATAGTCAGATTCAGTAAATTTTTTTTTCGACTTTTTTTCTTTTACTCATAAATCAATTAACTTATTTTCATTTTATTACATAAAAAAAGCCCTTCACGGATTAGGCTTGGCAGAATTTCCAAAGTCATTTAACTTCGGACTTTGGAGCCTTTTTTTAACAAAAAAAAGTAATTCACAGAAATGATATCGCGAACCTAAAATAATATTTTCACTCTATTAGCAACCACGTGACTGAGAACTTCAAACGAGGAAATGCTAAGCGAGATATGACTTCGCTCACATAGGCCGGCGCGCGCAACGTTTATGAATTAAAATTTACTAATGTGCAATATTTTGTTTTTTTTCTTTAATATTTTTTCTACTTGCGAGTTACTGAAACTGCGGATGATGATTTCGCGATAAGGGGGGAAGAAGGGTTCGATTGCATATTTATGATAATAAAAATAGTTTTATCTCTGGAAGAAAGAAGCTTCAACAGTGTGTAACCATTTTCTGAGAGCAAAAATAACTCAGACGAGATGAATAAAAATAGACTGAAAAAAATAACATAACATAACATACAATAATAATAAAACAAGCAAACTGGAAAGGGAAGATGCATGCTGAGCTCATGAAATTCATCTATTCAACCAATTAAAAAAATAATAGAATCAAACCGCCGCGTCGCTAGAAAGGGATAATAATTTACAGTTTAAGCGAAATTTTTTTCGTTGTTTTTCCGGATGGAAAATGTCGTATTGTTATTTAATCATAAAGTTGACTCGTCTTTTTATTTCTAAGCCTTCAGTAGCAAAATCTTTGTTCACTATTCTTATAAACACTGTTGCTTCTTTTATATTCTCTGACTAGGTTTTTTCGGACAAATTAGAGAAAGAACTTCCATTGAAATCTTTTTATCTTGAAGCTTTATTATTTACTATAATAAAAAAAAAATCACTTAATCTAGATTTACTCAATAGGATAAATAAATGTCAGTTACAAGAAATACTTACTGCTAGATAAAGATCCCCATCCACTAACTGTAGCATTTGCACCTGTAAAATCCGTTCCTGGATTCGGTAGACAAGCTGGCATGATGTTACTATTGAAGTTAAGAGGCTTAGCCAGACGAAGAAGGGCTATGTCATTGTCCACTGTCACTGGATCATACTGAGGATGAACATCAATGAAAGAAACTGGCTTTCGACCAGCAGATAGTTGTCGACGGTCGAGTTTATCGTGGAGACCAACAACAACATATACACGTTTCGCTGTTTGCCTACACATGGTTAAATAGAATCTATGAATAAATTAATACAGAAAACAAAAAACAGCAAATTCTTAAAATTTCAGCATAACATTTTTTTTGGTAATTTAAGAAGCTTTTCTTCAAATTTCTGACAAGAAAATTGTAAATTTATAAAAATAAACCTTAGGAAGATTTAAATTTTCTTTTTCAGATAACTTATGTGTTCAATCTTGATTAGCAAGAGTTGTATGTAACTCACAGAATTAACATTGTTTATTCAGGATATTTTTAGAAACTGTTTTAACTTTCAGAGTTTCTACGAGAATGTCTCGTACATTACAGCACGACATTTAGTAAGCTCTCCTACACAAAAATTTAAAACGAGATAAGTATTTTTGTCTTTTAATTTAGTGATATAGTTATTTTATTTAAATAACCCACGGAACTAAAGATGCAAAAATATACACTGTCCGGTCACTTTATTAGGTACATCTACCTAGTAGCGTGTTGGGCCTCCTTTAGTCCTAAAAACAGTCTGAATTCGTCGAGGCATGGATTCCACAAGATGCTGAACACGTTGTAGAGGTATTGTGTACCATGCAGACATGAGTGTGTCTCGCAGTTCCTGAAGATTTGATGGAGGTGAACAATCCGTTCCAGCTCTTCCCTCAAATTTTCAACCGGGCTGAGAACCGGGGACTGAGCGGCCCACTGCAGCAAGGAATAGTCATCTTCATGTTCCTCAAACCATCCCATAATCATGCGGGTTTTGTGCACCGGCGCATTATCCTGCTGGAAAACGTTCTTCTTCACGTTTTCGGTACATTAACATAAGTGAATTTTTTAAATTGTCCAATCTGTCAAATGTATATATTACTTCAAATGCTAAACCTTCAAGTGTTTTAACACGTGACAATACAACATAGGTTAGACCTAAGAAAGTTTCTCTTTCTCTAATCTTCAAAACAGCTTTAACAAAAGTCAGACCTTATGACAATATGAATTGTGTTTGCAATCAACGAATAACTTGCAAGCAAATGTACACTTTGATCAGCTATTTAAAAGTTGTTATGGACATGTTATTTGTACGAAGTGTAGTGAGCTTGCGCATTAAAAATGGACTTTCGCCCTGAGTTCGTTTTATTGTTGAAATAGTGATTCTGGATTTCAGCGTGCAATTTTATGTGTGCAAAATTTCATCTTCCTACTTATTGTACTTTTTGAGTAAAAGGGATCACACAATTCAGGCAAATGTTCATTTCGATGGGAATGGAGAACGGATTTCACTTCGCTCGTTCATAATAAACTTTAAAATTCTCAAAATTGAACATTACAAATTAGACCCAAGCTTTTGTTTTTTGTATATTAGGTTTTGTAAAGTTACCTTGTTCAACCACAATATTCAAGCAGGCTAACTTTAAGTTATCTAACTGTTCATTACGAACAGAATATTTTATATTTATTTAGATTTATATTTCAATCTTTGACACTTGGAGAGGCCACAGTTTTTGACCTTGAGTAATTTTGATCTTTAATTAAAATCTACTTTTTAATTTTAAGCTTTGAATTCTAGTCTAGTAAATTTCTTAGGAAAACTTATTTCAAAAGTGACAACTGAAGAAGTATTTCTTACCCATGAACACAATGAGCAGCAGTCATAACATAGCGGTTGTTGATTACAGTTCCACCACAAAATTGAAAATTTCTACGAGTCACTAAAGCAGCCTAACAAAATTAGTAAATTATTATTTAAACTTTAATGAAATACAAACTTAAGTTAACTTCTCTCAACAAAGATTTAATCTGGATTTACCGTAAATAAAGGATACATATGATAGAAAGAAATACTACGATATTATGATAACATTGAAGCTGTTAAACAAATGACAAATAAAATACTATAAAGTTAATAAGAAAAGAAGTAAAATTATCATTTTTCTTTTCAATTCTAGGTTATTGTGAATTAAAGAAATTAAAGTTTTAAAAAAAGATTTAAAGTTAATAACTTAATATAAATTACAATACTTACTAAATATAACATTTAGTAATAAAATAATTTTAAATAATATAATTTAAAAGCCTGTAAATTAAAACCGTCACTATCAATTCATTATTAACATTAATAATATTTTTGTTGAAATAAAATTAATAATAATATCAAAATCTATAATTAATAACTCATCGCTATATTTTACAAATAAAAGAATATAGGATTATCAGAATAAACGACCATTCTGCCTTTTCGAGTTGAAATACTTTCGCAATAATAATAATAACAATAAAATTTATAAAATGAGTCACGTTAAGCTAATTCAAATGATTTACAATTCATTATTTCAATTCACTAACAATTTTCATTTAATTCTTATTTAAATTTCTCATCTGCTTTAATACGAAAGCAAAATTCACTAACAATTTACATAAGAATAAAAGAAGTTTAACGTGCCAAAATAATTCAAAATAGATATCAATCCCAGGCACAAAGCTAAAGTTAGGATTCGCATCTTGAGTTGTCACCGGGAAGAGACTGGGACGGACCGTTTCGTCCTCATTAGGACTCCTCAGCCAGCCAAACTTCTCCGATGACAACTCAGAAAGTGCGCAAGGTGACTCATAAATTATCTTCAATATTTTAACTCAATGACCTACACTTTTTTTTTTCTTTTTTTGACTATTTTAACTATTTGATAATCGTATTTTCCTTTGTCATTAAAATTAATTAGTTTTTAAATTTTCACTCAAAAGGGAAGTGCGTGAGTGAAAATGTGCTCACGAAAATATAAATCGCTCACGTCAAAAACAGTGGTATGAGTCATTCTCATGCAAAACTGCACGTCTTACCACGAGAGACATTTGAATGATCACCTATTGAAGGTCCCAGAGAGGAACTCTGGTATTGCGAAGAAACAAAATATCGATGTAATAGGACCAAAAACATATTTCAATGTCGTGACTATATTGCTATATTTCCCTCTGCTTAAAATAATTACGCTATCTGAATGACAAACTTTTCCTACTGACCTGATAGCGTTGCATAGCTATTCAAAGTGGAGGTGTGGGATTTCAATGAAGTGGTCAAAGCAAAGTGGAACAGACATATAAATATGCAGATCAGACTAAAGCCACTTTTCACATTCAACATTACTTCTGCATTCAAGCAGTCCAATATCCAAAGCCACACTAATTATATTTTCAAACGATGATATTTGTATGCCATTGTCATAAACTGCCTTTTACCAAGCATCTTGTAACATAGGCTTGTACTTCGGTGCAGAAATTTGATTGTATAGCACAGAGTGAAGTCTGATGATGAAATGACGATCGTGTAACTTTAATTGTGGTTTTTCACATTGTAGTCTTACAAAATCAACGATCCTTCTCATATGGAGCTTACCACTATATAGCCTAAAGAAGTACACATCAAGAGATTGGCAATATTTTGTTGTCTTCGGTGGCAATATCTTGCGATTAAGTACTTGTTAGTGCAGGTACAACATGCCACCGTCGGATGGGGGTAGCAGACAAAAGTCGTGTTTTTCATGGGAATGACTCCTACCACTGTTTTTGGCATGAGTGATTTATATTATAAGCACATTTTCCGGCGGTTCACAGCATTCGAGGTCACGGATATCCCTTATCAGATAAAGAGTTGACAATATATAGAAAATATTTATTACTATAAATACCTTTCTTAATTCGATTAATTTTAAACAGCCATTTCTATTTTTAACTCTCCAATTTAAAACATTTTAATTTGTTTGCTAGTGAATACAGAATTTAAAGCTTCAAGAGGCTAAAATTCTTACCATCCAGGGTCTTGAATTTGGATTTGCTTCTTGTCCTCCAACAATTCGGTATTGCTTCGTTCCAGATGCTAGAACTGCTCCGCATTCTGAGAAATGAACAAGAATTCTAATGATAATGTGTTAATCAATTTGTTCTTTTCATTTGATCGTAAGAAAACATCGGCCCTTTCTATAAGTCTTTTTGTTTTTTTTTGTTTAGGACTTTGAGACAAATCAATTAGTGTTGCCTATTTCATTAGGTTAGACAGCTCAGGCGCTTGAGAAGGGATTTGGAAAAAACTAAATGAAATGTTGTAGAAGAACCTATCAGGTTAAAATATCAAGTTATTTTTCTCCAAATAATTGAAGAAAATCTGTGGAATAAGGACTGAAAGAGTTTTATCGATAGCTTTTATCCTATATCTTTCTTTTTCCTTTTTGTAATACTGTTTTTTCCTAACATAATTAATCCTTTACTTCATTTAGGTTAAATCCTATACTTATTTTAAGAAAACTTTGTTCTTAATTTATATGTCAGCTCAAATTCTTATTTGATATACTTTGCATTTGCTTTGAGTTTTATCTTTGTTTGATATTAAACTCATTCAACATTTCCGAAAATTTTGATTTGCTTGATTTTATCAAGAATAAAAAAAGCTTAAATCACATATTCCATGTTTTCTTATATTTCCTTTAATGTCTTTAATGTATTGTTCGTAAGAGTTCACGCCTTAGGAATAATATATTTATAATAAGATTATTTTAGATAATCTACAAAGAAATGACATTTCAAATTAACAAAAATTTAGTAATAGCTTACAGTTAAGTCACGATTTTCGATACAGAGTTTCAGGGGACACTATCTTTGCAGTATCAATACTGTGAAATAAATCCACAAAACTAACGTTATCAAATTTTAGAGACCACCCATTATTTACCCCAAGCCATATCAATACAAATAGTAAGTATATCGCAGTTTTTTTTTCTTGCTCAGTTACAAAGATACCGTAAAACAAACGGTATTAATATGTGAACATGAGTTGTGCCAAACTCCAAATATTTAAAATAACTTGTGCCTTCTGCGTGCTAAAGTTGTGCACTTACGTTCTTCTATATTTTATTTATTAAAAACCTTGTTCATCTTCAGCAGCAGTTCTAACACTATTCATATTATTATTGCTTTTTAAAAAAGGACAAAAAATAACATCAATATACTACATCATTGAATACATTACTGTACTATTACATGATATACTTTTATAATGATGAAAACTAATAAAAAATTAAAACAATATTACTTACGGCAATTCATGCTGACCGATTTTTTCGGAACGGGTTCTGGAGCAGGGGTTTGTTGAACTACGACTACTTGCTGAGCTGGTGGTGGTGGAGCTTGAATCTGAGGCTGCATCTGGGGTTGATACTGCGGTGACGAACCTTGCATTTGAGGCTGCATCTGAGCTTGATAATGCGGAGCTGGCGAATGAACAACGTAAGTTACCTGTTGTGGCTGAGGTGCGCTTTGATACTGAGGTTGTGGCTGGGATTGAGTGTAATGCGGTGTGTAGTAGACTTCATGCCTTCGACTTCGATGCTCACCTAAATCGTTTAAATGTATTAAATTGCAATATTATTATAACTAAATGCTTCAATTTGGAATGAAAATGATTCCCTCTATTAACATCCATAATTTGTAAGCAAGTATCTTGCGATTCTATATAACTGTTGAACTGCGCACATACCAAGAATCGGAGAATATGAGATGAATTAATTTGAAGATATTCGAAAACAAAGTTAGAGCAGTATTGCTCTCTGCCTACACAACATCTTCATACACTTCAAGAAATTTTCTTCAATTTAGGAACTTCGCAACATAGGAAGTATGTCTCTTATTTTAATCAAAATTGTAGTTTATGACTGGACAATTAATTTTAAAGAAAATTCATGATGTAATTGCAATTTTTTCATAAATGTATTCTAACAATCTGCAAAGTTAATGTTGCATGTGAGCAACAACTCTGGACTGATAATCGTTGTTTTAAATTTTGGCAAATTCTTGTTAGCAAAACAAAAGTCCATATGGTAAGCAGAATCTTTGTTTCGTAAATAAATTATTAGTGATTTGTTAGAAATCTTTCTCGTCCTTCTACTATTAAAAATGACTAAGCATTGTATCAAAATCATAGTCAGACTTTGAAATTTCAATCCAGTAATTAATGTTTAATTAAGTTTGTACTTAATGATTTGTTAGTATCGAAGAACCGATCTAAAAATGTTGTTAACAGTTGATCGAAAAATAGGTAAGGGGAAACATTTTATAAATAAACAACAAGGTTATAATATTTAACAGATCTTTACATAAATATAGAGTGACGGCTCGTAGACACTAGATTTTATTTCGACAGAAAATTCTAACATGACCTGCTGATCTTTAATTTATAATTTTCAGCGATTTCAGGAGAGCAGTACAACTGCAAATTATCTTAAAAGTATTTCCATTTATGTTGTACAACGGTATACAAATAAAGCATTTAATGCAAAAATTCATGGATGTAATTAACTTAGATGTTTCTCATGGAATTATTTTTTTTTTATCATGCCTCTAATATCATAACTGCAAGAATGCTATTTATTAAGAATTAAGGATAACATAATTGTTAAGGAATACCCCATTCTTATTAATAGATTGTAAATGATCGTTGTCAATCCACAGTCTAAATTTACTGTTGTCCATCACAGTCATGTTCAGTTCATGAAATAATTATGATAAAGAAAATTGAAATAGTTGTAATTTCGATAAACTTTCCACAATACATTTTTCTTATTGCGTCCGTGTTATGCTAGCGCCGCATTGCCAAGTTTTAATAATAATCAGGAATTGATATTTATTGCTATTTGAACTTTATTATTATTATTAAAATTCTTCTAATTAATTCATCAATTCATTATGATTTAGAAAATATTTAAGTGAAAATGTAATGATGTTTCTGATATAGTTGTTTGAGGAGTAAAAAAATTTAAAGTGTGTGAATACAGTTATGAATTTAAAAAAGCTAACTTTAAATTTAAAAAAGCCAACTTTAAAAAAGCTAATTTTAATTAAGTGGGTTAGCTTTTTTAAATTCGTCCATAGTTGTTTGAATTCCTTAGAAATATTTGTAAAAAAAGAAAAGTGAAAAAGAATAAGAAATTACTATCGTAATGAGGTTGCATGCTAATAATAATGAGATTGTAATAATAAGGAACGCAATCCCTTACTACTTTAAAAAAAATACAAATTTTATTTTTAGTTATACTTTAATTTTTTTCAAAATAATTGTATGAATCGCTTTCCTATTGACTTTCTTTTATGAGGAAAGCGCTGAAAATACTAATAAGAACTTAAAATAAATAAGTTAAATACTAATAAATAAGTTAAATACTAATAAATAAGTTCATTCATTCATCAGTGTTCTGTCGCAGACAGGTCCAATGGCAAGCAGCAAATAAGGTCAGCAATGTCTCTTCCTCCAAGTTGTTCTATTTCTTGCCTCCTCTTTCAGGCCTTGATATCCACTTGTAACCAATAGGTCATCCAGGATCATTTTTCTCTTTCTTCCTCTTGGTCTCTTTCCCTCAATCTTCCCCTCCAATATTTCCTTCATGAGATTTTCACCTCTCAGCACATGACCAATCTAGTTCTTTTTTCTTCTTCTAATGTTCTTTAATAAACTTCTGTCTTCCCCAATTTTTTCGAGAACTTTGTCATTAGTCACCTTGTCTGTCCATTTAATTTTCTCCATCCTCCTCCATAGCCACATTTCAAATGCTTCTAGCATCCCAGCATCTCTCTTTCTCAGAGTCCAAGTTTCTGAACCATACAAGGATATACTCCAAATGTAACATTTTATAAGTCTTTTTCTTAATTCAATATCCATCTGATTTGTGAACAAGTTTTTTCTGTTATAGAATGCAAATTTACCCTTACGAATTCGATCTCTAATATCTAAGTTACATCTGCCGTCTTCCTGTATTATGCTTCCCAAATATTTGTATTGCTTGACCTGTTCCACCTTTTCTCCATTTAATTTAATACATACATTTTCAGCATTTCTGGCAACTCGCAGCACTTTTGTTTTCTTGGCGTTGATTTCCATTCCAAATTTAAGACAGGCTTCATTAAATCTTTTCAGCAAGTGTTGTAAATCTTCCTCACTCTCTGCTAAAATAGCCAAATCATCCGCGAATCTAACGCTTTTTATTCTTCTTCCTCCAATACTGATTCCCGTATCCTCTTCACAATCAAAAGCTTCGTTTATCATTTCTTCCGAAAAGATATTGAATAGCACAGGGGATAAGCAGCAACCCTGTCGCACTCCTCTTCCAATTATACATTCCTTTTTGCTTCCTCCTTTTGACTCAATTATTGCCTTTTGATTCATATAAAGTTCCACAATCAGTCTACGATCTCGCCAATCCACACCTATCTTCTTTAGTACTTTCATCAGTTTATCCCATTTCACCATATCAAAGGCTTTTTTCAGATCAATAAAACAAATATAAACTTCTCGATTAACTTCAATATGTCTTTCACAGATTGTTCTCATCACTCCAATTGCATCTCTTGTTCCCCTGTTCTTCCTAAAACCAAATAAATAAGTTAAATACTAATAAATAAGTTAAATACTAATAAATAAGTTAAATACTAATAAATAAGCTAAAAATGAGAAGTGAATTTTCTTTTACATACTTTTAATAAGGCCATGCGTTTCTCTATGAGATGAGACTGCCTGGAGCTTCAAAATAATTCGTTTCCCCTGTTAGAAATAAAAAAAGGAACAAAAATAGAATAAATTATCTTAAGTAATTTTGTTTATTAAATGTCAGAATTTGGGTATGTTTCAATAAGTGCAATATGAACGTCAATTACGTTCTCAGGTTAAAGATTAGTTAAAATGTTTGTTAGGTTGTAGCATCTTCAATGCCTATATACTGAGTAGTTCAAGTTTTAAAGTAATTGTTAGAAATCCCCAGCACACCTCCAGCACTTAAGTTCGAAAACTATTGAAGTGATGCTAGTGACGATTCGAGTGAAAGTTCACAATAATATTGAAGACAGAGATAATGAAAATGAAAATAGATCTTCCGAAAGTAATCAAAGTAATCAAGAATCAGCTGATAATAATCAAGAGAGGAGTGAAACAGGCCGCGGTAAGGACAACAGAATCAGTAACAACAAGCACCTACTATCTGGACTCCAGCCAGCATCAGCAACCTATTCAATTACCATTTACTCTGGAATTCAAGTGCTAACGGTTGGCTTTGATTCAGTTCATGCATCTTTGCATTCTTAGCAGTTTTAAAATCTACAACAAGTTTTTATGTTTATGCTTTGGTGTAGACAGTCTGGTGTAATCGCTGTACTTGGTTTAGAAGAGGAGAAAAATTGATGTTCCAAACCGTAAGAACCTTATCGGACCGATAAAAAGATACTTTTGTCTCCACTTCCCCAACTGCAACCAAAACGAAAACCAGGAAATAGATGCGATACTAAAAAGGCATTTGTAAGAAGAGCATCTATCAACCAAACCAGAATTATATTTCCCTGGTTTTCAGATCTACCATTCAAAGTTTAGCTACTGTTTCTAAAGATGTTACAATGCAAGAAAATGTCATTTGTAGTCGATGCAGTTTTACGTCCACACTCAAGATGCAGTTTTACATTACAACACTACTCAAGTTACAATTATATTATTACAGAAAGCGAGTTATTAGCTTCACAAATATATATATATTGACTATGATAAAATAAATAGTTACTGGCAAAAATAATCCCTTTCTAAGTCGGCAAAGAGCAGTTCAAATGCATAAGCTGTGAAAGGATTTAATTAGTTTAAAGCACTTTTTTACGTGTATAGTTAAAAGTTTAAAAAAAATGTTATTAAAAGGCCAACACAAGATATTTTTAAAAAGAAACAAACATGAAATTAAAATGAACTACGCTACGGCCCGAACCAGCGGGCCCTTTACAAATGAAATGAGATGATAGGAGAATATATGGAAACCCTGAACCAAGCATGACGTCACAATCACCTAGCAGCGACCAAAGATGCAAAGTGGGTGAAACCGCTATCGGGAAAGGGGCTTCACGAACCTCAAGACATCTTGCAGAGGTGCCCACCCAACCAAGACAGAGGAAAAAAAAAAAAAAACTAAAAACAAAACAAGGAGGGGGGGGGGGAAGAGATGATGGTGACCCATACAACTCCAAGGGAGAATTATACCTAAGTTTTACCGAACCAGTATTCCGCTATAGTTTTTACGGAAAGGGTGTCGTTATAACAGGATGTATCCATTAATATAAAAAATGATACCTTGCACTTCTTAAGCATGCTATCAGGCTCATAATAAACGACAGTCGGATCTTCATAATTTAACCGATGTCCGTACTCGGCCACGTGCACCGCAGTTAAGTAATTTGTGTCCCTATTACGGACGGCCAATGAGTGCTGATATACACGCTTTTTAAGAAGCTATCCAGTTTCTCCTATGTATCTACAGGGGGCATTCACACATTGGAGGACATAAACGACACCCATAGGATTCACGGGACGGTGATCCTTTATATTTTTATTGACAAAACTGGCAATAGTAACCCTAATGGAGGAGGTTAGAACAATGCCTGCCCACGACATCATCTTTTTGAAAACTGAGAAAATGGTTGGGTGATAGGTATGGGCACAAATATCTTGAAGATTACATTCGTTTTGGGGACCGGATTATAAATATTCCGTAAAGTCCTGGCCACATGCCTATAAACGAAATTAATAGGGTAACCATTAGAAACCAAATATTCCCCGATATACTAAGTCTCGGCATTGAAAATACTCAAAGAACTAGGCAATCTGAAAGCTCTACGTATCGCCATGCCGACGACATTCCTCTTAATTGACTTAGGACATGCGGAATTAAAATGCAGCGAGTTGGAGTTGTATAGGTTTCCATATATTCTTCTATCATCTCATGTCATTTCATTTATAAAGGACCCGGTGGTTCGGGCCGAAACGTAGTTCATTTTAATTTCATGTTTGTTTGTTTTTTTAAAATATCTTTGGGTATTGACCTTTTAATAACATTTTTTAATTAGTTTATTTTTTCACAAAATATTGTAGATAATATTGTAGATCTATTAGTATAAAATTGTTAGATCTTCAATAAATCAAATTGTTAGAAGTTGTTGTAAATAAAAATTTATTTACTGTAAAAGCACTTATTTTCGCGAGGCTTTAATTTTCGCGAATTTCGCGAGCCCGTCGTAATCGCGAAAATTTAAGCCTCGCGAATTATTTTTTTTCGGTTCTTTCTTTCGGTTCATACAAAATTCGCGAAATTTTCAGCTCGCGAAATCACCGATATCTTCATTTTCGCGAAAATTACGGCTCGCGAAAATAAGTGCTTTTACAGTACAATTAGAAATGTATTTAGCTTGCTGAAATCAATAAATAAAGGATAATATTAAAACAAGGCTCTACACAAAGCTCTAATTTCTGATGCTCGTAAAATTATTTCCATGTACGAAAGAAAACTCGGCTAGCATTTAAAAATTTTCGAATAGAAAAGCAACAAAGTGAGACTAGAGGAAGTTCACAATAAATTTAAAACTATTGTATTTAATGCACTGAAAGTTTACTTGGGTGCTAAATGAAAAATTGTTCATTAATTAACTTGTTTTTACCAAGTTTTAATCTAAAATTAAAATGGTAATTAGTTAAAACTTGCTTAAATGCCCCTAAAAGTAAATCTTCAAGATTCTTCAATTCTTGATGTAAATGTTAATTCCCTGGTGTTTTTCATCTGTATTATTGTAATTTTCTCTCTTTTACAAATATATGATAAAGATTGATTAACGTTAGAAGTGAAAAAAAAATACCTGAATTTTCTAACACAGACCATGCAAAAAATATACTTCATAATGACATTAAGCAGTCACTGTCTGATTTTGAAATCAAGGCATCTGTTCGGAAAAATATCTATAAACCCATTAAATTCCTTCATATGTCTCAGGAAAGTAGCAGTTATAAACCTAACTCAACACGTAATGCCTTTAGTTTAAATTTCTAACTTCATAGCTACTTAAAGGATTCTGATAGATTAAGAATATAGTAAGAGATAATGAATTTTCAATAAATTATACTTATTACTGAGAAAGACAACGTAAATCAGATTAACACAATGTCTGCACCCAAGAAATCGGACGATGTTGGCGACAGTGGATCGAGAAGGGTATAGCTCAGTGGCACGCTGGCAGTGGCCGGCCGAGGAAGACGACAGAATGAGAGGATCGAGTGAATTGAGAGCCAGAAGAACAGTACCGAATTCGTCGCTCTCAACAATCCGTGGCAATGTTGCGGTATCTGTAGGGACAGGAAACTACCATTCGGACGATTTCCAGATGTCTCGTGGCATGAGGAAACATGAAGGAAGTCACTCCGCCGCTCATCATTGACCACCGAGCATTGCTGACACCGATTGCAGTAGTGTCTTACTCGATCAACGTGGGATAGTGTCCAGTGGAGTCGTGTTGACTTCAGTGATGAGACACGATTTGATGTGTGCGACGATGATCACATCATACGCGTCTGGCGACGGCCCGGTTAGCTCACGGATCCTGGCTTTACCGTGTAATTCAACGTTCTTACACCGGGAGTGAGTGTCTGAAGAGTCATATCCTACAACAGGTGGATACCCTTGATACTCCCCTGCACCATCCTCACGGTAGAACAGTATGTCGACGACATTCTACGACCTGTGGCGGTATCCCTGAGCCATTTTTAAAGACAAATTAATGCCCGGCCACACACGGCACGGCCATGTCGACATCATTCCATGGTCAGCCTCCGATTTTCACCAATTTAACATATTTTGGGTCATAATGGGAAGCCACCTACATCCATCCTGGAACTCTTGTAATTGGCCAGCTACTTGGACACTATCTGGCATATTGCATATGACGACACTATCGGTGAACTGAATGCGGCTATGCCACGCCGAGTAACGGCTTCATAAGAGCGCTACAACTTGTTCTATTCGTGTAGCTGTTTTATCCGAATAAATGACCCAACTGCTCTCAAATTGAAACGATTTCCTTTCCTATACCTGTACATTTCACATACGGTAACTAACATAAATACCATGTTGATTGGATGATTCCTTCCAGGTACTTTTTTTGTCATAGAGGGTATTTATTAGACACGAAAGAAATTTAACTTACAGACAAAATCATTAAGAAATAAAAACCAAAGATTGCATCTATGTAAACATTCACGCCTTTGAGTTTCTTATGAGAGGGAATCGGGAACGGTCGTTTCCCTCTTATGATAATTTCAGGTCATTATGATGGTTTCTTAGGGTTTTTTTTTCTTTGTAATCAAAAGCTTTTCCGTTCCTAACGATTGTTAGGGCTAAGGTTTTTTAAGTGCACTTGAGCACTTATTTTTTGTTGTTATTTATTTTGTTCGGGAGTCACTTTCAGGATCGATTTCCATTACTTTTCACACCTTTCTAGGATTTTCATCGTTGAGGAGGATGGATTGGGGGGATGAGTCACTGAAAAGGACGAAACGGACGTTTCCGATTCCCTCTGATGAAAAAAAACTCAAAGGCGTGAATGTTTATTATAAGAATGTGCAGTCTTTGGTTTGTATTTCTTAAATGTATTTATTAGATCCTTAAGCAGATCTTCTGCGTAAATTTTCTTGAGATCTGCGAGGGAACAATACCTTTAATCGAGAAGGTCTAAAAAAGGAAAAAATTGAAAATTAGTATTTAATTATTTTTTTTCTGCTTGTTAATGTCAACTGAACTAACGAACACTGTCTTCAAAATGACCACCTCCTGCTTGAATACAGACCTCACATCGATGTCTCATTGAACGTTTTTCTTTCCGCAGGTCGTTGCCGTCAAAGGACACATTAAGAGGGCACTCTGACAGATCATTCCGAGGCGAAGGTTAAATTCAGTGGTGTGTTTGGCGTTCGACTGTGTGTCATGTACACAAATCAGGAGCTGGCAGAGATGCACTTCATGTACGGTAAGGCAGACGGCAATGCTGCGCTGGCTCGTCGTTTGTACCAGGAGAGGTACCCACAGCGACAATGTCCAGATCGGAAGACATTTGTAAGTCTCCATCACCGTCTGTGCGAGTATGGAAAATTTCACTCTCCTGGATTGGGAAGGGGACGACCAAGGTCTACAACTCCAGAAGAACAGGAGGAGATTCTGGAGACTGTGAACAGAACTCCTTCTGTCAGCACACGAAGGTTAGCGTTGCAAGTGAATGTTCCCCATACGACTGTCTGGAGACTGCTGAAAGAGCATCAATTGTATCCTTATCATTTGCAACGTGTACAGGCGCTGTCACCAGCAGATTACCCTGCACGAGTTAGGTTCTGTCAGTGGTTCTTGCAGCAGTGTGCTGCAAATCCGAACTTTCCTGCCTTAGTATTATTTACAGATGAAGCACAGTTCACACGAGATGGCATAACAAATTTCCACAATCAGCATGTATGGGCGTATGAAAACCCAAATGCAACTGTTGTATCTCATCACCAGGTGCGGTTCTCCCTCAACATGTGGGCCGGTATCATTGGTGATCGATTAGTTGGACCCCATGTACTTGTAAACAGACTTACGGGGCAGGCGTACACAAACTTCCTGGAAAACACCATACCTCATGTTTATGACGACACTCCACTGATCGATCGTCAGCACGCTCACTTCTTGCATGACGGCGCTCCTGCACACTTCAGTCGTACGGCTCGCCGGTACTTGGATCGAACGTTTCCTGATCGATGGATAGGTAGAGGTGGCCCAATTGCTTGGCCTCCACGCTCACCTGATCTGAACCCTCTCGATTTCTACTTGTGGGGCCATTTAAAATCATTGGTTTATTCGTCTCCGGTGCCTGATTTGGAATCCCTTCGGAATCGAATTGTGGCACGTTCTGAGGACATACGCAACATTCCTGGAGTGTGGGATCGTGTTCGCAGGTCATTGAGACATCGATGTGAGGTCTGTATTCAAGCAGGAGGTGGTCATTTTGAACATCTTCTGTAATGGCAACGACCGGCGGAACGAAAAACGTTCCGGTGATTTTCAATGTTGTGAAGGCCATAACTCGGAAATGAAGCATTTCCGGACATATGTTGTAATGAACTATTTTGATTGTCTACATGTGGGAAATACATACCTGAAATTATGCCGTGTATTTTTGAAACACCCTGTATAATGATATTGTAAGCAATTGTATTTGTGCTTCTGTAATAGTTAATCTAAAAGATTTATTTTTTTATTGTTAGATGATTCTAGTTAGTATTGTTGTAGATACTTATCTCATCCTCACGATAATTGTAGAATCTTCTAACAAATATAAAATATTGAAATAAAACCACTTCTCCATCTTAGAAACCTCAGATCTATATTTCAGCCCAATTACGGGTCTTCTTCAGGATAAAAATTAAATACAGGAAAATAAAGAGAAAAGAAACATCTTCTTTCTCTTACAAATCATGATCGAATAGAAAAATGTAGAATAAAAATTTTTTCTATTCGGTCATGATTTGTAAGAGAAAGAAGATGTTTCTTTTCTCTTTATTTTCCTGTATTTAATTTTTATCCTGAAGAAGACCCGTAATTGGGCTGCAATATAGATCTGAGGTTTCTAAGATGGAGAAGTGGTTTTATTTCAATACTTTATATTTGTTAGAAGATTCTAGTATTGTTGTAGTTTTTTCGAATATTAATTTTCAAAATAGTGAAAGCGTTGTGAAGAAAGATCGGATTCGTGTTAACAATTGGAAATAACACAATCGGAAATTTACATGTATTGGAAATAAGTTATTGATCAGTTGATCACTTTTTGAAAATTAGATTTCCTTTGCAGATTCGATTGAAGAGATATAATCTTTATTACCAGTAATAAACAAATAATAAATTATTTCTCACTCAACTACTTGGTGGTGCAATATATCAAGTACCGACGTCAGCTCTTTGACGTCATAATTCGTTATCTCATCAAAGACAAAACATTTGAGATTTGCCTAAAATTTAGCGACAAGCATTGTAAAGAATATTTGTAAAGTACACAATTTTAAAAGCAATTCTATTCTGTTTCTGCTCTCTTCTTTTAAAACAATCCAAATCAACAAAACTTGAAACCAGAACAGACTAACCGGAAGGGGGTAGCTGAATACTCTCAAAAATCTACTTACTTTATCTCATTTTGGGCACACAAAAAAACTAAAAACAAAATATTACAGAAAAGTATTACTAATATAAATACTACATTATTCAAATGATCATTATGGAAACTTTGCTGAATATATTTATTAGATCCTGCATATTTACAAACTTATAAGGTTGGAACTTAAATTGGTCTTATGTTTTTAAAAGTGTTTTTTTATTTAGTTTTACAGAAAATGCTGCAACTCTATCATCATCTCTAAATACAGTATTTAAAATTAAGAGAATGTATATTTAATGTTTCTAAACTTTTGTAGGAAATTTTTAGCTTTTTTTGCAAAATCTTAAAACAAAAGATTTGTTTTAAAAGGATACTTAAACAAAATACTTAATTAATGTAATTTTAATGCAACTCTATTATTTTTCTTGCATTTTCGATTTTTCAATTCCATGCTTGTAAAAATGGTCGTCTTATTAATTGGAAGAAAAAAGTCCTTCAAATTTTGTAAATTAAACACATTTGGCGAAAGGCAGTTTGGTGGCTATGTAAGAGGGAAATTTACCTCATCAAATAAAGAAGGATTCTTTAATTTATTCATAACTGGATATTTTTATTGTTCAAATAAAGATGTATTATTCACCAAAAAGCTGCTTAAAATTTGCCTTTTTTCTTTGTTTGTTTAAATGTTTATTTGTAAGTGATTATATTAAGGTGATTAATAAACATTGTTTTCAGTCTATCATTTTATTTACAGTGGTTAGGCTTCTTTGGAATCAGCATTTTTTTTAAATGGTCTTTAAAATTGATAGAAACTTCTTCTCAGCTGAAAGCTATAGGAAAAACCGCTTACGAAAAATTGCATGAGTTCTACTCTGTTTATAAATTATAGCGTTACGGTATAATTTACAAAGTTTGTTGTGCAATCCATTCTTCTGAATTCTAGATTCATTTGAAAAATTTAAGAGTTTGGTTAAGAAGAAGCACAGTATTGTTTCGAATGACTTTACGATAATATTTTCCACCTGAAATTGTTACATGAAATGAAAAATTTGATTCTAGCAAAAGCTATCGTTATCATCAACGTAGCACATTAAATAATCTTATAAAAAAATACTGATTTAATAGAAATTTTGGTGCTTTCGCATATTTTTTACTAGATATTGAGGTAACTTTTGAGCATATTGTTATAGTTATCATTGAACTGATGACAGTTGTACCTCCTTTATCCGCCACTGTGATGACTACTTCCTGCATTCCATCTAGCTCCAGTTATGTATCACCTTATATTTCGTTATTTCTTTGTTTGATATGCCTGATAATAATTTTTTTCTTTACGTTTTCAATTGTTGATGAAAGCCCTTATTTTTCTTAATTATTAATTTAGACCTAATTTAAAATTTTTTGTCAAACTTGTTAACATCGGATTTTCTTGCAACTTTAAAAGTAAGAGTAAAATTCAAATCCTACTCTCTATTTTTGATTCTGGTTAGGTTTTGAATTAAAGTTGATAAGCAAAAATAGATGATAGCTTAAAAAAACAAAGAAACAAGTTAGAAACAAAAATAGTTGATAAAATATAAGATAAATTTTCGGTATTGCGCCTATCAACAGACATCCGGAAATGACGTTAAATGTTTTTAACCAATCGCAGCCACTTTTGTAAACACGTTAGATTTTTAGCGACCATCAGTAAATGACTGGCAAATCGTCATTGGTGCACTGCAACTCCTATTTGACGGCCGGTTGTTGACCACCGGCTCATCAACTAGTGACTGCTTCGTTTGTTGGTTGGTGCACTCGGCCCTAGATCTCTCATATCAATTGATGACAGAACTTCGTCCCAACGATCCCACCATTATCAAATCTGGTCAAATCAGGAGACCAGGTGGTCCACGGAGACAGTCCAGGAAATCACATACTTCAAGTGAGCGTACATTATGTTGATGGAAAATGAGCCGGTGTAGTAGCTCAATAAACAGAAGCCAGCAGAATCTCCTACATGTAGTGCTGCTTCATTAGTGTTCACTACCAGCAGAGACGGAGAATCGTAAGAGATGGTATCCAAACCATGACGACACCAATTCTGGTGGTGAATTGTTCAACAATAAAGTCCGGATTTATGCGCTACTCTACTGCTTCTCCATACTCAAGTAATGGTGTTATCCGAATCCATATAAAACCTGGATTCATCATTGAACAGGCCACAACCGCTCACTACACAAACGAAACCGCCGATGGTGGGGCATTAAAGGCAGACAGCTTAATGGCGTGCCTTTCCAGCGCCTTTCCTACACGTGTGTTCCCTCAGGTTCCCACTGCTTCCAATATCGAAGCAGTACACGGCGGCTGTCTTGAACGACCCTATGCCCGGATAGGCTCGGGGATGCCTCGCTCCCGGCTGCTCCTGCGAGAGCGGCCTGTGAAGGGAATACGTTTGTAATTTGTTCGGATGTTGGGTATTTGTTTGTATTGGTGTGGTGATGCAATCCTCCCGGCGATCGACGATGATCCTTTGGCCTCTTATGGCAAGGTCCGCATTTGGTGACGCGCGGATCGGCCATTTATCTTTGCAGCTTAGCAGTGTCCACGTAGGGGATACGTGGACTAGCCTTGTCTGGCGTGTTTTTTTTTCCCTTGACAGGGTCCGTGCTGGTGTCGCCTTGGTTCTGCCATGGTTCTTGTTGTGAGGATGCCTTGGTTCTGGCAGGACCGTGTCCACACCTGGTGAGACGCGGAAGGGTCCTGCTTCCCATGTTGATCTCCCGGCTGTCCCTGTGACTGTCCGTGGGACTGACCTTCTTAGACAAGGTCCGTGTTATGTCGCGAGGATCGGTCTAAGGCTTGTAGTGCGCAGCCTGTGTTCGGTTGCCTTGGCTCTGGCAGGACTGTGTCCCTGCCTGGTGAGGCGCGGACGGGTCCTGCTCCCCCCATGTCCCTCCCTGCTGTCTCTGTGACTGCCAGGTGGTTTCCGGCTATGGCCGCTATGTTTTCCTGGTGTTGACTTATGCTCAAACCCGCCCTGCTGGGTATATAGCTTTCTCCTACTGTCCTTTGCTTACAATATCGTTGCACAATATAGTCAGAACGTTCATACGTCGCCCAATTCGACGAAAAGACACCTGTCTCCCGCAGACTAACGGTACGACCTTTCAATTGTGCAAGCTATTGGAAACTGCTGTGGAATCATTTGCTCTGGATCCGCTAGTTTTTTTAGAGTACATTTTTAGTGTATATATTGATATATAGTCGAGGAAGGTTCGGACTGCAGATTATGGAATAGCCCTTTGGGAGGTCAAATATATCATATTTATTGTTTAATGAAGTGTTTAAATGAGACAGGGAAGTGAAATTGAAAGTATAGATGAGTATTGACATATGAAGTAAATGATCACGAAATCTTCAGCTTTATATTCTCCATTAACTGTGATGAAAGATTATACTTTACATGGCATTAAATTGAATAGCTTCTGGATTTTAATCTGAGTAGTGTCACACTACGTTACCTTTAAATGTATGTCCTGAGATAAACTTCAGAAATTGATGGCGGGGCTGAAAAACCTGATATTGAGTAATAATATTTATTTCGCATCTTCTTCTTCATCATTTATTCAAGAATTGGAAATTTTATTCCCCGTTCCAAAACTCAGCATCTCACATCAAAACGAAATTCAATTGGCAAAACATCTGGAGAGCCTGAAGGAGAAGAGAACTTCTATAGACACTAGAGCAACTGCATTGGAAAGCTATATGAAACCTGGACCTTTTTATTGAAAGAAAGCTGTTCCAAACGAGGAACCATCGATAGAAATTGTTATAGTTCAGTCTCGACAATTTCGCTGATATATCTTTAACTGTTTAATTACCCACAATACCTACAATTTACTGGAACGTAAATCGAACTCAGTGAAATCCAACACCACATAATCTGAAGTGTCAAAGATATTGGTCGCTCCAAAATCCTACCACCAAAAGCAATTCACTACACCACAGCCATACGAGAATTTTCAGGCATCTTCTTCCATCAGGTGAAATCGAAACTCATCGGAAAACAATATACGATTGCACTCGCCAATCAAGTGTTAGCATCTCCATTCAATCTGTCAATCTCCGAAAGTTGGACGCACAAATTTCAAATTTTTAATCTTCGCATGGTATTTCACTAGCCAAAAGTTATTTATGAGATGATAGTCTACATAGATTGCTTTGGTACCAAAGGGATGATTGGCAGAAAACAAAAACACCTTTCATCCTGATGTTTTATCGATATCTTAACGTTCCTATTAATCACTCAAAGTGGCTGACATCGATCCAGTTTCTCCTGGTGTTGTACTTTGTGTTTGTTTACAGATTGCTTGGTTGACAGCTTGCTGGTTTTTCTCTAAAAGCAAAA
>JAFIDM010002131.1:4322822-4359668 GCA_023159025.1 Thereuonema tuberculata
AATATTATTTACATTTCTAATTTTCAATTAGGTACTTTTTATATATGTTTTTTTAAATTAAAAGTGATCAATTACAACGTGTCTTATATA
This sequence comes from Thereuonema tuberculata, assembly GCA_023159025.1. Classification (NCBI taxonomy): domain Eukaryota; kingdom Metazoa; phylum Arthropoda; class Chilopoda; order Scutigeromorpha; family Scutigeridae; genus Thereuonema; species Thereuonema tuberculata. Next base: position 4,322,913 of record JAFIDM010002131.1, read on the forward strand.
TATTTAATACATATTTTATTAATTCCTAGCGAAATTGAATTTTTTTTCCTAATGGGTTTTCTTTCGAGAAACCTGATAATCCAATTCTACATAGTACTTAGAGAAAGTGGTTGCCTGAAAGAATAAACAACTTTTTGTTAATTTTAGACCTGTTTAGATGGAAAAGTAATCCTTCATTATTCTTTGAATATCATAATCATTAAATAAAGTGTACTAAGTCATTAAAAAAATAACTGATTAATATTTGTATTTTTATAAATTATAAATAAGAAATCCATTCATTGCACTTATGATGGTTCTTATTTATAATTTTAAATTCCTCAGTGCGTTTCAGTGAGAGGACAAGGGATTAATACTGTGGATTTCACACGATTATTTTTTACTTGATTGGTTTTGTTCTCGGCGGTAATTCTCGCGATCGACAAAACCTTTGCTTTTGCGCAGACTGAGCTAAACATCGAGAGTAAATTCTGCTGATGATTTCTAAAAAGAATGAAACAGCGGTGCGGGATTCCCATTGATGTTGGTTCAGTGTGAGAAGGCATATTTATTGTCCAGTAGTGGTTTTTTCTTGATTTATGAATTATTACGGACGTTAAAATTTGCTTTTCATTGCATAATATATTTATGTTATGTTTATTTTTACATTACGCATCACAAAAAAAATGGCGGTCAAAATTAATGGAGTACTACATTAAATTAATATAAGATTAAAAAGGAGTTAAATCATTGTAATATCTTTAAATACAAGATACACAAATTTCATAAGATATTTCTATGTATTATCAGTTTGTATATTAATACTATGTGAAGAATATTCTCTGTCCGAAACTATCACTATCATTAAATGTTTAATTTATTGAATGCCTTATTATATTTATACGAATCATCCTCACACGTTAAATGAAGACCTCAAATCATATATATTTTTTTTTTTTGGTAATTGAATGTTATATATTTGTTATACCGGTACTTACTGTAATTTATATTTTGCTTACATTAAATTATTCCAATTATTTCAACTATAATTTAAATAAACAAAAATGACAATGAACAAAGCTACGTAAGGAAGGCAGAAAGGGGAAAAAATGCATACATTGATATCCTCTTTCAATTTACTGACGCAAGTCATCACTTGAATTAGACAGTAAAAGGAGAAATTACCGAAATCAGTTTGTTGTCAGCAATTTCAAGAATTTCGATTTCAAAACATACCATATATTAAGCCCTTTTCCATGTGCATATGACAAAAATGCGATTCAATCTGTGATGTAAACAGCTTTGCTATCATTTGTACAAAAATTAATTAGATTCATAAAAATAAGTAATTAAAAAAATAAAAGCCCCCATGATACAGAAAACAAATCTTAAAAAAAATTAAACAAAAAAGATATTCGTAGAACTTCTATGGAGAATATTGACGATAGGAAATTCGTTTGAAATTACTCATAAAACAACGGATGAAAAATAGTAAGGAATCAAGAGTCAATTAGTATTTGAATGTTCAATATTGTTTTGAAAGTTTGATTTTAATGATGAAAAATAATATTTATTCTATTTTGAAATCAAAAGTAACTTGAAAGCAAAATAAAAAAAATATAAATTTGTATGAACTGGACATACAAAGTAGCAAAGCTTAAAAAGTTAAAAAAAAAATCGTAAGTAATACAACATCATAATAATACAAGGGAGAGAGATATTTTAAGAGAGTAAACGCAAAGAATCTTTCACCAAGGATTCATAGAGAAGAATAAAGAACATATAGACAACCAGAGATGGCAAAAGAAATTGAAATTTCTAATAATAGAAATGATTATCGTAAATAAAAGGAATAGTCTTACATAATAATGACTCATGTGTTTATAAATTATTACAATATTATTTACAGTTCTATCTAAAATTTGTGTATAAAAAAATACATAATTAACTAGATTCTTCTCAGGATGCTTCTCACTGATTTTTAGGTTTTTATTTCTACTAATAGTAGTAGTTAGATTAAAACATATTAGAACAAAATTTCCTGACAAAATAGCCAAAAAAGATTAGGATAGTAATTTATTTAAAAAAAAAAATTAAAATTACTGGATTTGAACCCGGGATATCTCAGCAGCAGTCGGCGACTCGAACCCACTTCCGTAAATAAGCAGTTTATTAAGTTGCATATTTTAGATCGGCTACAAAAATCCGTATCGGTTATATGTTTATCAAATGTGCTATACAAATGAATATTTATGTACGTATACACTGGATTGACTACTGCTTCATACTGATACTTAACTTAACTAGGCTATACAGGGATACATTAAAAAAAATAAGTACTTTAAAAAAAGTGACAGATATTGAAAATAATGTTTGTAGGTTGATTTTATTTTTAAAGTTGCAATGAGAGACAAATGCAAGGCCATACCTTCGAATGTAAAAGATCCTAATCTTGCAAGCACTTAAAGCAAACATTAAAACTCTACAGTAAATTTTTTATTGTGCAGAGGGAAATGAAATCCACGCAATTCCTTTTAAATGCATCCGAAGAAGTTGCTACTAGAAATTTTTGGACTAGCCTCGGTGGGGAAGGATACTCATTATCGTCATTGTACAAACTAGTGACCTTAGACATGTAACCACCGACGCTAGCTATAGTATAGACTTCTTTAAGTTTGTATCAATGCTGTAAGACGATACAACGATATGTAAGACGAGATGGTATTCATAACTTATAATATGAGTAGATAACTTATAACAAGTGTGAGATTTATCTTATCTCTAAAAACCTATAAGTGTTTCTTTTAATGCTCTTTTGTCTTTAAATATTGAATGTACAGCCATTATTAAATTAATAGTTACAGATATGGTTTTTTAAGGCTTTTTTTGGCAATAATACGATTTAGTATTTAAAAAACGTCACAGCTGGTGTGACATATAAAAAAGGAGACTTGTGATTCAAGTTTATTAAAGAGTTTAAACCCTAAAATGCCAAAGGATACAGTTTTATTTTGGGATTGTAGGATAACAAAATTAGGAAAAAGAAGAAACTTGAATCTTATAGTGCGGGTATATAAACATCCTCAATCAACAGACTAAAAATCGTATTGGGTAGAGAGGTCTCGAAATTAATTAGCTAGCTTTTGAATTTGAAAGGCAACTTTCATTCTGGCAACATTTATGAAAGTTCTGTGTGGACTTTCAAACAGGAATATTCAGTTATCAAGTAAACACCAGTTATTTTATTCGAAAAACAAACTGATACACTAGTGAACCTCAGTTCTCTGACCCTTGTTTACCAATTATGCGCATTATATGATTCAAGTGTTTTATTTTTCCTAATTTTGTTTAGTCTACAACCCTAAATTAATAGGCTACTCAATCCGTGGGCATTTCAGGGTTAAACTCTTAGTAAACTTTTAGCGAACTTAAAAAAAGTTTCAGCAAATTAGTACAGTAAAACCCCGTTATTACGCTCGTCAAGGGACCGTGACCTACAAGCGTAATAAGCGGGATAGCGCTATAAACGGGGAATGATTTATATGATGGGGAAACATTTAGACACCATTTTACAGGAAAGATACTTGATTCTGAAATAGATATAGTGCAAATGTGAGTTATTTCCTATTAAAAAAATCTTTGATTGTGGTTTGCCGTGTGTGTATGCTACTGTTATAAATTATGACATTTTCAATGCGATTCAAGAAACTATTAACATCAATTGATATTCCACTAGGAGCAATACAAATATATTTTCGGAGCAGTTTTAGTGCACTGCCCGCTATTTCATGCGCCTTTTCTTGAATGATTGGGTCACTTAATGGCACTGATGCATCACGGGACTGATGAATCCATTCAATTAGAATTTCCTTGGCATCTTCACATTTTCCACACTACTTTTTTACGTTTGCAACCATCCTTCGCTGAATTGATAATTCCATTCTTATTTTTTATTATTGTTCTCAGACTGGATCAGGGAATTCTTAGATTCTGCGAAAACCTTCTGATTTAGTGTAGAATTCTCGTCGTACTTACGAAGAATTTGCAATTTTTCACTTATAGAAAGGGATTTCCGCTTCGACATTTTGCACTAACTTACTGTATCACAGACCCGCACTTCAAAGAGTTCAAAGATTCCCTCCTACCAGGGAAAGAAAAGATTCGTTACAGTGTTACATTTCTTTTCGATACAAAATTTCCGATATAAAAAAGCGCTACAAGCGGGATTTGAAGCGTTATAAGAGGGTAAAAGTATACAGAGTTATATAGAAAATTCCAGGGACCGCATGAAAGGAGCGTAAAGAACGGGATAGTGCTATAAGCGGGAGCGTAATAACGGGGTTTTACTGTATTTACAAAAACGTCACAGCTGGTGTTACAAATAAAAGGAGAATTCTTATTTATTCTTCTTTTATTGTAACACCAGCTGGGACGTTTTTGTAAATACTAATTTGCTGAAACCTTTTTTACTTTGAGAAAGTATGCTTCAATCTAACCATTATTATTATTGTTATTTTCAATGCATGTCACTTTTTTGAAAGTACTTAATTTTTGAATGTACTTTTGAAAAGGCTAAGTTATAGTATCAGAATGAAGCAGAAGTCATTCTAGCGTATACGCATGCAAATATTAACTTACATAGCACATTTCATAATACAGTATGGCTTTTTTTTTCATTTTATACCTGATTTAAAATTTAGTAAACCACTTAATAATGGAAAGTTCTATGGCTTAGTGGTTAGAGTCATTGACTGGTGCTGAGATATTCCCGGGGTTCAAACTTGTAATTTTGTTTTTAATAAATTAATATCCAAATCATTTTTGGCCATTTTCTCATTAAATTTCCTTTCTCAAACGTTTTAATCTAATCAGTATTATTATTAGAAATAAAACTAAAAATCAGCACTGTGTATGTTCTATACTTAAGCTTATAGGCGATCTTGGTTCCACATTTTTGGGCATATATCGGAAAATAGTAGAGATATTAAAAAAAAGATGCATATGACGAGCACCTTTGTGACAACGAGACACATCTAATGACGTATGAACAATAATTATAGGTGCTGTAGTTGTTTTTTTAATATAGAGGTTTAGTTTTCCTTCGGCTAGAAATTTATTTTCACATACAGTAAATGTATTGGACAACTAATGAAAGCCAAAAACAGTTTCAACAAATTAGTATTTACAAAAATGTCAAAGCTGCTATTACTTGTCATAATAGATTTGACTGAATATTCCTGTATGAAAATTAAAACAGAACCTTCATAAAAGTTACCAGAATACTTTTATCACAAAAATAAAAATTAAAATCTTTTTTAATAATCTTTAACTAAATATTTAATTTTTTTAAATTGAAATATTTGCGCTTTCTATTAAATATGCACACCAAGAATGTGCTCTATTCATTATGGTCCTTATCAAGTGCGATCTCCGGAGATTCGCTGTGAGAAATGCCACAAAGATCTGTCTTGGGCATTTCTCTTTTGCTCATGACTTTTAATGCTTCTGCATTTCTTCACATCATCCATCCACTCTCTTCTAGGTCTTCCTTGCCTTCTCTCCCTTTCTGTCCAGCCTTCCGAAGCAGTTGTAATTCTATCTCCACAAGAGGCTCTCATGATATATCCAGGATATATCCTTCTCAGAAGTTCATTCCAAAAGAGTGCTTTGGCCATTACTAGTGCTGTAATTCTTTGATACTTCTTCCATCATCAGTTAAAATACTTCCTAAGAATTTGAAATCATAAACTTGCTCTAATTGGGTCTTGTTAATTTCAATATCACAATCATTATTCCGGTCTTCAGCCGTGACCATAATTTTGGTTTTTGTAGCATTCATTTGCTTTCATAATTTAATCCAATTTGGTTGATGTTCATCAAAGCTATTTCTACTTCCTGTTTGCTGCCAGTGAGAATCGAAAGATCATCACCAGACTTTATTGTATTAAAGTTGGTTCCACCATATTTTATTCCTTCAATATATTTCACTGCTTCTTCAACTATCTCCTCGCTATAGAGATTGAAGAACAAAGGAGACCACATGCACTCCTCAATCCATAATTCACTTCAAACCAATCATTTATTTTGCTATTTATTCTAAATGCTGCAATTGGATCTTAGTAAAAAATTTTGATAATTCTTAAAACATAACCATCAATGCCTATCTTCTTGAGCATCAAAATCATTTTTTCAATGTCTACTTCAGAGATGCCAACTTTAAGTCTGAGAGCCAATATTTTTATAAAAGTTTTGATGAAGGGCCGCAGCATCCCATCTTTCAACCCCCCATATATATCTTACTAATTAATGATTTAATAATGTCATTTATAATAATAATTATTAACAATATATATAATTTACATAAATGTCTTACTAATTAATGATTTGACAAGTGCCATTTATTATAATAATTAATAATAAATGTAATTTAAATAAACTTCAAATTGTCAAATAACAATATGACATAGAGAGTTGGCACTATTTAGTTTTGTTAATTTCGTAATTACAGGTATAATGCCCAATATTGCAATGCGCATGCTTGCTTCCGAATGTTTGTTAGCAAGTGGGTTCGTCCTTTGGATTACAATTGTTTTATCACCGAAAATGACTGTACGTACACATAGGTAGGTGCTGCCAAATAAAGTTGTCATTTTCATTGCATAATTTCTAAGAAGGTTCATTTCTTTAGGTAAGTAGAGCCAGTAAAATGAAGGAGTGACCCAGTGCCAAATTTCGCGTATTCATTAACACTCGTAATTTAGTGTTACTTTGAATATCAATAATTCCATCTGCAAAATTTTTAGATGCTGTCTTTAATATCAACATGAAAGAGCAATAAAAATAATTCAAGTGATTTTTCGAATTTTTGAACATCCTGGAATCTGTTGTTGAACTCACATTTAAGTAAATCCCATCGTAAACTCTGAGATAGTTGCCATTGCAAGTTATGACATTCTTCAATGTATCTCTTGGCAGCAATGTAAAAGATCAGATTTAATTTTAGGTTTGACACTTTCGGACCGTAGCAAATATACCGGAAGGTCGAGGGTTGTGCATTCCTCGTCTACTCGGTCAAACGCCTTTTCAAAATCCACAAAGCCAATATAAAGCGAGTGATGGTTTCTAAGGGTCTCTTGGGTAATTAATATCAGCTCCATTATTGCATCTACAGTATCCCAATTATGCATTAAAGGCATACTTATCATCACCGATGTTTTCTTCAATTTTTCTTTTAATCCTACTTAGAATAATTCTTAGAAGAATTTTTGATGCATGAGTAATTATATTTTAAAGTCCTTGCATTCTTGGCTGTGGACTTTTTTGGCAAGTGATTTCTTGAAATAAAATTACCCTGTAATGTATATGTCATGTATGTATATGTATACGTCATATTCGTCAAGATTCAGTTGCTCTCTCATGCAAGGACTTAAAAAATTCAATTGCTGTGTTGTCAGTACCGAAGGACTTTTCCGATGTAATTTTCCTTATTTCAATAATTCCTCTTTTAATATTCTCATTCCGCTCTCTTCACCCTCGTCAATATTAAAATCAATTTTAGTGATCCTTGGGCCGTGATAGAGTTTCTCCGTATTCTTTCCATCTGCTTAAAATATCCTCCTGCTTGAAAAGGAATTTACCATCCTTATAACAAATGGAATCAAAAATATTTTTCTTCTTATGCTGTAATTCTTTGGTCAACTAGTGCATTCTACAGATGTCATGTCTTTTCTCTAAATCATCAATTTCCTTACCTTTATTTTCATACCTCCTTTTTCATCTTTGCACCTTTTCCTGATAATAGAATTTAGAATTTTATAGTCTTGTTTATCCTTATTCTTTTCATTTCTCCTTTCCTCCTTTAGCTATAGTGTGTCTTCAGAAATCCAAGGCTTATTGTTTTTAGGCCTTTGAAAACCAATGGCATGCTCAGCACAATCATATACAATGTTTCTAAAGTTCTTCCATCTTCTATATTGAGAGAATCATTTCATTAAGCTTTTCTATTATTTTTACATTAAAGATCTCTCTCATATTTTGTTTCTAATTTCTTGTAAATTCCACTTCTTAATCTTATTCTCTGTAGCATGTTTTTGAGCTTGATCTTCAACTACAGACAATTGGATTATGGTCCCAGTCACAGTTGGCGCCCGGCATTGATTTGCAGTTCTTAATGCAGTTTTTGTATCTATTTGACATCAAAATATAATCTACTTGGTTGTTTTGTGCTGCCATCAGATGCTGTCGACTGTGTCTGCTTGTTCAAACCAAATATTGGCAATCCAAAAGTCACCATACCTGGAGCAAAATCAATCATTCGATCTCCTAATAGGCTACAGGCCCCTATAGGCACAAAATCTAACTTATACTCGTTACACGCACTCACATCCAAGGTTCTATAAAAAAATGGTTTCATAGAAGCATCACGAAGCATGCAATAAGTTGGGTCAAAGGGTCAATGAGGCCGGAAGTTTTAAATCATATTTTGTAATTATCCATTACCTAAAGCATTTTTAGAAGTTATGTGCTGATTTAAATACTTGGTGGGTTTCGTATTAAACGTGCACACCAAGAGTATAATACTAAATAAAAATGCATTCATTGAAGAATGCAGAAATTTTAAATAATTAATTTAAAATCAATGGGCTTTTTATTAAACATTAAATTTTATTGTACAGTTTTATTTTTATATATTCCGTCTTTCATGTGTGGTTCACAAACGAGTTTTCTCAAGCCTTTTAAAAAATCCAACTTTGTGCTTTCTGAAGTATTTGTATGGCTTTGTTGGATAACATACTCGTTACATGCCAAGATTTCCAAGATTTTATAAAAAAAAAAAAAAAAAATTGCCGTAGACCAGTGTCGTGTTCTGGGCTTTATGAGTAAATTGAATATTTTTGGTCAGCAGAGTCAACTCCTCATTTGTTTTATTATAAATTAAAATTATTATTTCTGGTTTTCCTGTCACGTCGTCCAAGTCTGCGCTGTGATGCATAGATGACAATAGAACCACAGATTTCTTTTATTTTGTCAAAATAACGAACAATAGTAACATCTTTGCCTTTTGTTTTTTTAAAAACTCTTTGGGGAATTCTTTCTTTTTTCATGACCAACAAGAACAAGCCATAAGTTTTCATCACATTCTCGATCTCAAAAGCAACTCGGAGATGTTCCGAGTAGTGTGCAATATGAGGCGTCATAGATGTATGCAAGATTGTATAGGTATTGGATAATTCCTCTCTTCATCAAACAGTGAAAGTCATCCTTATTTTTTCTGCAATAAAGATAGGCATTCAGCACGTACTGGGTTTTAGCATCTGCGAAATATTGCATTTTTAGAGTATATTTATTGAGTTTGCATTGTATGTACATCTTAAGTGAATTTATACGATTTACACAAACCTTTAAATCTAATCAATATTTCATGAATGATTGCATTAAAACTGGGTTAACAGTGTTAAAACTAGAAAACAATAAACAAAAACAATAAAAAGGGAACAAGAACACAAAAACCTGCATTACAAGAAAAAGTTACATATCTATTGTCGTGGGTCCACTGGATCCGACAGAGTCTCATAAATGCGCTATGCACTGACATGAGAGAGCTATCCCTGCACCTTCATGTACGAAACAAGACTGAAAAGCTTGGGGCAGTACGACGCACAGAGCTCAGGAGGTGATAGATGAAAATAATAATGAACACACGACACTACTTGAGGGTTAAAAATGCAAATCAAGATTACAGTAATACAAGAACTTAATTTTCGAAAATAAGTTCCTTAAGCAGGACCTACCCCTAAAATGCACAAACTAAACGGAAATTCGATAGTTTATTTCTATACTCGCTAGACTATACTATCGTACAAATTTCCAATTATAAATTACCCTTTGAGGTCTCTCTATCCAATACGAGATATCCTGATTCAGGATGTTTATATGAGCGCACTATTTAAATAAATTATTATTAAAATATTGAATAAATAAATTTCATTATTTTAATATTAAATCTACTTAATGAATATATTTATTATTTATAAAACTGTTAAGTTAACAATATTATTGTTTGAACAAACTTGTATATCTTTATCCTGTTTAAATCCTACGACTATATATATCGTACGAAACAGCAACAGATAATTTTTTGTCACTATTTAAAGAATCCATTAAATCCTATATTCTAAGCAAGTGCTTTAAAGTGTCAAATGAAAGCTCAAGATGTGATGTAGTTTCTAAGACATTTACTGGTATATGTTTTCGGTAAATTATTAATTTGTTTTTAAAATGGGATTCGCCAATTTCAGCTTTGAGATTACATTTGTACAAACTATTTTACGATTCTTCTGTTACAAATACCGTAGTTGGTTAAAAAAAACCTGTCAAAACTCTTCAAGACCTTCCCTTCCCTCCAAATTATATTTCTCATGACTTATTTTTTCCTATCTCAAATTCTATTTTTTATAATTTTTTTCAATAAAAAGTATCTAAACTTTTTGTAATAAAATATTCGTAAAAGCTAACCTTATTATCTATAATAAATTTATAACATAAAATATAAAATATAAATATAAAATAGCTCAGTATCTATAAAATGGCAAATTTGTAGATATCTTATGGACCTTCGTTGTTTTATTCCTGGAAAGAAACTTTTTTTTCTATGAAGAGCCATTGTTTTGGAAGTTCGAACAATACCAAAATTAACAAGAGGCGGAAGCTTTATCATAATCAATCAAAGCAAAAAAAAAAAAAGAAACTCATTTCTACAGAAGTGGGAATTTCGTGAGTCGCGGGTCATCCTCAGAGAGTCATGGATTGACTACCCCTATTAAGGAACCTCTTGAAAACTAAACAAGCAATTTCAAATAGGATTCTGCCTAGCCCGGTTTCTCCTTAAAATTCGAAGAGATCCTATTTCCTTATTCCAATTCATAAGGAAAGCTTCTTAATCGACCACTAAATTCTGAGTAATATTGGATGTGTAACATTGCAGTAGATCTCGTAATTTTTATTCTATTTAAAAAAAAATCGAAAGCCTAGTAAAGACTTGAGCTAATTTTAAAGGAATAGTAAGAAACAAGTAAGTTTTACGTGAACTCTTTTCAAGAATCAAGCCGCTACACCTGACTAAAATTTAGAAAACATTTAATACAGACTACTAGTTTCGGCTTAATAATGGGAATAGTTATAAAGGAATAGTAATTAAAAAAAAGAAAAGTGACGATGTTGGAAATTATAAATATATCAGCCTTTGGACAGTTTATAGAAATCATTTATGAAACTTTCAGGTAACTTTGGTTGCTCCTCCATCAGGTCAGGAGGAGAAATTATTATGAATGCAGTATTACAATTGAAATAACAATTAATAATTAATTGTTATTTTTATTGTGGAATTAAACTGATTATGAAAAAATAATCCAATGGTAACAAGAGCAATGGCACTATGCTTTTTGTTAAAGAAACTCTATGGGCTTTAAGTACGTATTTAACTAGATTACATTATGAGTTCTTAAACCCTGGTTTCACGGAACCAGTATTAACTTAAAGTTCGCCAATTGTCTAATCCTTTTGTCTTCGTGTGACCACCCAGGGTTCTGGAAACCCCTGTCATTTACAATTCGGTAATGAAATTCTCGTTTTGACAACTCTGTTTGGCCACAAAATTTCGTTATTTCAACATGGCGTCCATCCCGTCCACTACGTCTCAGCAGCAAAAGCAAAATATGGAAACAATGGTTTTAATCGAAATTTAAGAAGACAATACAAAAGATTTACACGAACAAAACGATTTGGCACATATACGTAAAAACAAAATAAAAGACATTCCACAAAATGGGAAAAACTTGACGAAATTAAAAACAATATGGACAATCTTACGAAAAGAATTCAGATATGCCAAATTTGTATCCAGATTAGAATATCGAAACTGAACCTATTTATGTAATATAAATATATGGTAAATAAACACAGTAAATATCAGATCTTCTGTCTTCTCTGGAAAAATTGATTTTCTGAAGCAAAATATTTTTTCCTCCAACTTCTTTGCAAAACTTCGCTGTTACGCATAATCCTAGAATGCATTGCAAAAAAAAAACTTTCCACTTTTTTTGCGAAATCACCTAAGAAACGACAGCTCGTTCACAAATACAGTGGTGTGAGCACAGTTATTGATCAAACAACAATAAAAGAAAAATCTCCCAGACTAACAAAAGAAAGTGGAAAGATGCATATTAGGAATGAAACGAGATTGTAAAAGAGCTTCTTTATTTTGATTAACAAAACGAAACCTTTTTTCAATCCAAAAAGACCTTCTTCAAAATCACTGCTTCTATGATGTCGTGTACTTCAGAGACTTCATTTTTGCTACTGATTCCGCAGTAAGATGAACACGTAAAGAAAATGAAATTTTGGATATGAGTATAAACCAATGCAGAAGAAATAAAGAAATTACAATGGAAAGACCCAGCATATGGATCAAGACGAAGCTAACTTAAAAATTAAAAGAAATTTATGAAGTATTCGAGGATTTGAGAATTGAAACAAGGCAATAGTGTTGATGAAATTAAGGCCACCACACATGGATGATTGATGAAATTTTTATATACAAATTAAAGAATACACTAGATCTTTAATTTGTATATAAAAATTTCATCAATCATCCATGTGTGGTGGCCTTAATTTCATCCGTATTATTATAAACACACGTTAAACCCACAAGCAATAGTGTTGATGTGTGAATAAATTACCAAGATTTTGGATTCAAATTGAAAAGAACAGATGTCACCCGAAAGAAATGAAATAAAAATTATACTTTTATTACAGAGATGATAGAAGAAAGTTTAGAGAAGTAAATTAATGTAAATAAAATTTATGAAGTAATAATATTGAACGCTTGCTTGCATTTTGTTAATGACAGAATATGGAAGACAACTAAGAATTCGGAATAAATTGGAAAACTACAAAGCTATCGAATAACGTTTTTGGCACTTAATTAGATTCCTTTAATGTAGATGCTTTGAAAAATAACACTGGACTTGAAAATATATTTTTTTTTTGTCACATGAAAAACTTTGTAATCTTGATAGAACTTTTTATGCTGAATTCAAATGTGTCGCTAGTTTTTCTCAATCGTTTAAAGGTTTTTAAGTGACACGTAGGATGATTTTAATTCGTATATTGACGTACATTTATAATACAATTCATATTACTTAAAAAGTAATAGTAAATGATTTTTTTAATGATATTCTGACCTCCGTCTCTTATGTGTCCAGCAGTGATCAGCGACCATCAGCGTTTCTGGAGTCCATTGGGTGGTTACATTTTTATTGGAAGTTGTGAGGAAATGGCACCAGGGTAAAATGGCCAAATAGGAGAAGGCAAATTTGGGAATTTTCAGTGTGTTTGGATTTAGATGTTATCCCTGTGATATTTGTTTGAAAATAAACGTCAAAATGTGTAAAACTATTCCAAGAGAAAAAAAAGGTTTCTCTTGAAAAGTCCAACTGAAAGAGCAAAGCAAATATCCTAGAAACTGTTATTGGTCTCAGACAGTCGAAGTACTACTTTGTTTTCTTGGTATGATTTTGAATACCATCTTCATGTTTAATAGAATCTTTTTAGATCTTTACTTTGTAATAGTTTGTATTTCTCTGAATTTCGAATTCTTTATTGTTAATGTTCTAAAAAAAATTGATAGAAATGAATTAATCCTATCTTATGTAAAAACAGATGAGTTACGTTAATTGATTCGTTAAATATCGATTTGCTTTGAGATCGAATCTAAATTTATTTCAAGTTTTAAGCAGTATTTTGTAAGTGAGGAAGTTGAAATACAAAATACATAAATTACGATTTAATAGATTTACGACGCAAAACACCGAGATTAAAAACAAATTGAATAAAAAAAAATTTGAATTCACATTAAACATTTAATGATCCTATTATTATTGTAGTGGCTTGAATTTTCGTTGACCAAATATGTGTAGTGAGGGAATAAGAGATTAATGAGAAATACAATTATCAATTCTTTTAGAGGACGCAAAGAATCATTTTTCAATTAAGTTTTACTATCGAAATAATTTTCTCGAAATAGACTTATGAATAGTTACGAGAAATTTATCTACTGAATATTTAAAGTATTTTTAAAGTAGAAAATACTTATATAGGGTATCCCAGCTAAAGGTAGCATATTAACAAAACCTGCAAAACAAACATTAACCAACGAGAGTTATAATACTTTTAACTGGAACACCCTATACCTTAATTAAATGAATAACATATAAAAATGAAATAGATAAAATTATGAGTTATATTTGAAGATCTTCAGATTACCTAAATTCAGAGAGAAGTTGTGAAACTTTAAGATTTAATTAATGATTATCCAGAAAAATTCAATGAAAAGTTTATGTTTCCATATAAACATAAACGATGGGTTATTCAGAAGTCCTACCTTCAAAATAAGAATTTTTCTTGGCTAAAAATTTATTAAATTTAAAGTGAAATTAAAATAAGGCTAGATAAAGATAACAATTCATAGATCATCTACATTTAACTTATTAAGTTTTAATGTCTGTTCACATAAAATATACTTCTCTAAATGAAATAAAATATTCCAGATGTGAATAATTCTTGTTTTTTTCCACTAGTTCTTAAAGTTGAAACAACGTATACAGATATTTAGTTTTTCATTTCCTGTCATTCCATTGAGTGACGTCAACGCTTGTGACGCAGCAATCAAACAATAGTGGATAAGGTCATCAGTTGAGAGAGAAAAAAAACGCAGTTAAAAATCAAAACCGACTGAACTTTTTGTAAATATGTTTTGTCAGTAAGTGAAAAGCCTTGAGCATTTGGCGTGTAACATCTCCATCCGCTCAGAACACAAACCAACCGCTCCCGCCTAATCCTATTTCTTAGAAGCTGCTCACAAATTGATTTTATTAACAAATATTTACGGTTTGCTACGAAATCTAAAACTGTTTTTATAGGAAATTTTAAAGAATACAAAATACTTAAAAAAATAATTTTCAATGAATTTGATTTTTTTTACAGAAGTATTTTTGTGGTTAAATCCGATAGAACTCAAATTTTTTGGAAAATAAGTGAATTAGCGAAGAAAGAAAAAAATATAAAATATCTATTTATAGCAATATTTTTTTATCAAATTATTAAAGGGTTGCATCACCTTAGGTTTTGTTCATCATCTTCACTGAACTTAACACAGATATATGATTTGGTTATTGTATCTATAGCCATAGTTACAGACACTCAAAAAAATACTAAATATATCACTATACCAATTACACTTCAGTATTTTATGAAAGTGCTTGCATAAGGATGAGACCCTTATATGTCAGCTACCATATTTATTCCTATACTTTAAAATGTTAAGCAATACATTCTATACTCATTCAACAGGAAGAGATCTCCAAAAGAGATCTACAAAGATTTTAAAGCACATCATGTCAAAGGCATGGCTTCAGAAGGATTTTTATTGCCCTTTAACAGGATTTTTAATCTATTTTCATTCATGAAGAAAAACCTGAAAATTCGTGGGAGCTTATAGTTGACAAATGTTTCAAAGTTCATATTTTGTTAAAATATATACATATATAATTTTTATAATAATTGCATGAAATGTTAGATACATGATGGCATTAGGCATGACAAGCCCTAAACTCTGTAAAATGTTCTTGTTACATCAAATCAAACATTTTTGTTTAGAAAAAGCCAACCCTTCCTGATCCATAAAAATTAGAAAAAGAAAAAAAATCGAATTACTTTCGAAATTCTAGAAATCTCTGAGAGCTTCTATCTTTTATTTTCCTTCCATTCATCAACTTTGAAAATAGCACTTTTTTTTTTTTAAATTAATGATCAGCAAAGGAGTCATAGTAGTATTCTGTCGCCAGAAGTCTATCTGAACCGTGTTTACCTTTTAACCCCTGCTAAGAATACATTTCATAGATAACATTTCACCTGAATGAACCCAGGAATTCATCTGACGAGGAAATAACCATGGAAAAAAAATGCAGTTTTCTACTGGGATTCTATCCTTAGACATTGGGAGTGCTTACGATACATTGACTGGAATAATGAAAGAATTGATCAAAATGAAACTTATTGAGATCGATAATTGTTCTTGGGAGTTTAATATTAAGTACGATTAAATAAATGTGAATATCAGAATAACTGATGGAATATTGTTTTTATATCAAAACATTTCTAATGACTGAAAAACAGGCTCTTGTAACAAATGTACACCGAAAATTAAGAAATGAAAGTTATTTCATGATTAAACTTATAAAAGTCAAAACGTTAAAGATGAAGGTGGATAGTTAAGAACACCAGACAATGGAAAGTGTAGAATGAATATGAAAGATAATGAAACTACTTTCAAATAAATTCTTCGAATTATACAAAAAAATTTATAATAAATCAAATATATGAAATCAAATCTTACATTAAAACAATTATACCTAATTACTTATATTGTTATATACGTAATAATGTTGTTATATCAACAACTTTTAAGGATTAGTTTTTATCTCTATTATTTAAAACCCAATTTTCACAGCCATACAGAATATGAAATGTTGAAGAAATGTTATGAATCCGTAATTCGTTTTAATTGATGTACGTTTGCTAAAATATGATCAGGTCATTCATTTTGTGGAATTTCTAAAATTTAGCATTTATGTTTGTTTCTTCATATGATATTAAAATCAAAGATAGATGAAATGGGGCACTTGTACTATTATTATGTCATCAATAGCAATTTTCACTCTGATATTTCTGCATCATCAGATCCACAATAAATTTAACTTAACCACACAAACTATTATTGTAATGAAAAATCATCAACATGAGCTACAAATGAACATTTAAAACAAAAAAAAATCGAAGCAATAGGGCATATTTTTTTAAAAATTTAATAGCGCAAAAATATACGGGGTTCGTATTTGTTTTTTTTTTTAAAACAAGAACATTGACTGAAATCTTTGTATTAACAGTAAAAATAATCGGTCTATTATTGTGTCTCAGCACTGTTGGCAACGTAAAAGATCCGTCAAATTTTATTTGTAAGTGTAGAGAATGTAATATTTAATAAGAAAACAAACAAAAATACACCTCACTCAATCTTTCTTCGATATTTCAACCCTGTAATCAAGAGTTTTCTTCAGGAAAAGGGTTGAAATATCGAAGATTGAGTGAGGTGCATTTTTTTGAATTACCTTATTTAAATATTAAAATATCTTAGAAGATTTAATATGAACATTTTGGTGTTAAGTTAAGTAATTAATTGTTCCATCTAATGAAGATTTTTTTTCTTTTTAAGCTAACATGTTTTTATCATTTGATTTAGCAGTGTGTGATAAAATTGGCTTTCATATTCTCCTGTAGTTAGTAAAAAGGAGAAAATTTTAGTATAAAATTTTAAGCATAAATTTTAGTATCTGATACAAAGCTAATAAATTACATTTTTTGAAGTTGCCAATATAATTCATTGGTATCATAAAACTTCCGAAAATAACATGGCAGCATAGGTTAACAATGAATAAGCATTTTCACAGCATATTATGAAAATTTCGCGTGTCTTTTTTGACAACCAGGTAAACGGTTACTTTGGTAAAAAAAAAATAATTTTAGATTTATGAGAATATTATCACAGCAAATATTTGCTGTAAAAATGAGACCATTGGAAATAGAGTACTATTTGCTGATGTAAAGATTTTTGTATTTTTTTTTTTATATAAATATTGTGGTTTCCTGTTATTCTTCCGTTTCTTCCACATTTATTTCTATATCTTTCATTCTTAAAAAATTAATATTAAATCTTCTGGCAGTTTTCAATAATTATTTCTACATAAATTATTACAATAATTTTAAATTAACCAAGAACAATATTAAAATTCATTATCTAATAATTCAATCATTATTTAAAACCAATCTTCGCTTTCTAACTTATATTATTTTGCATTTGTAGTATTAGAGTTTATTTACGAACACAAAAACAACAAAAAATAGGATTCGATATTAAATCATTTATTATAACATTAGAATTAAGTTATATAATATTAAATTGCTGAATACTCTCTCATAGAATTTTCCAGTATTTCATGCTGGAAGAATGTTTAAGGATTCAAGTTGAAAACCATGGATTTGCTAATAAATATTAGCTTGGCTAAATAATTTTTTTTGCTTTTTTTTTTTAATTAAATACTACTTTCTACCTTTTAAAAATTAAACACCTCTTTTAACTATCCTTATTAGCGGGTAGTTAATAAATAATCTTTTTCTTGATTATGCTAAATTAGATTTTTATTTTATAAATATAAATAAAAATCTAATTATATTTTATAATTGGATTTTTATTTTAGTAACTGGAATTACTAAATGTTTTTTACAAATTTCATCAAATGTTTATATACATATCGGAAAAAAAATTATTGTTAAAATGAAAAATTTTAGAATATGATTTTCAGAGTAGCTTTGGTCGTTTTTTTATTAAGAAAACCGTAATATTACTCATCCTAGGAAGCTGACAATTCGCTATTAAGTTCAGGATAGTTAAACGATATGTACTGATTTTTTTTTCTTTTTACATGTAGGATCTAGGGGTAAAAAACCCACAGAAAATCACCAATAGAGATCGTCTTAGCCAAAAGACTTCATGAGTGATTAACAACATCAATCTTTAATTACTCTGGTAACTAATTATTAGATAAATAGCTCAGTATTTGATATTAAAGCACGATATTAATCAATTCGGAAATTTTTATCTGAGGATATTATAATTCAATGGATGCTAGTCAGAAAGAGATCTTTATTGATTTTCGTTGTCCCTAGGAGATTAGCTACAATATATATCAATTCACAACATTTGTTAAAGAGTCCCTATCAAGACACATGAATACCTAATTAACTGGGTCAGGATAATCTCCTGTGAGCATCAGAAATTTTTTTTCATTTCTAATATGTAGGTATTTGAAATTCGAATTATGATTTGCAGATTGTTTCACAAAATTACTACATTCGAAAGCTTAATAGATAACAGCTTAATAAATAATAGATAATATTAAATGATATGAAAAAACTTGATTTTTTTTTAATTATCAGTCAAAAGAATGGTTCATCAATAGAAGAATAAAAAATATCCAGCAGAAAGATTGGAAAACTGTTTGCAAATTGTGAATCTGTTGATTAGGATTCTACGAACACTCATTGATTACTACAAAGTTTAAATGAAATTTACAGCATAAAATGTTAGGTTTGTTGGATTCAATGTAGGTTTAGTCAGGAATCAGGGAAATGATAGGACAAAAAAAGACTTTATTATTTCCCTTCAATTTCACCAATTCTGAAACCTATATGAAGGAAACTGCAGTTCATTAGATAATCTTCTCGCCGTTGGATCATTAATTTTTGAATATCAGATGTATTTCTTATTCACTGTTGTTTAGGCTATAAATTAATGTTTTAATGCGTTATGTTTGTTAAGTGAGAATTATGCCGAAAAATATATGCATCAAAGAAAAAAAAAGTTCAATTTTGGTTTCTATATTTTAAAATTGTTTTCAGATAAAATTAAATTAATTTTTATGAAAGTTTCTATGTTAAAAAGGAATTTTAACTCGTGACGATATTTAAATATTAGAAATTAAAAAATCACTTCAGGACACAAAGAATGAGGATAAAATGAAATTACATTGATAACAACAAAAAAATAAATAAAAACCTGAGCAGTTTCGGCCTGTTTTTAGCTCCACAAGGCCATCATCAGCAGAATCTGGTGATCATGATAATGATGAGGATTCTGCTGATGATGGCCTTGTGGAGCTAAAAACAGGCCGAAACTGTTCAGGTTTCTATTTTTTTTTTTGTTATCAATATAGTTTAACTTTATCCTCATTTTGTGAGTCTTGAAGTGATTTTACTTCTACAGTTTCTCTGTAAATAGTAACTGTATTTTAATTGAATCGCTACGAAAAGTCTTTGATTGTGAAATTCCGATTAATGTAAGTTTTTTCAGAAACCTTCTGAACATCCATTTGGTTCACAAAACTTTGACATTTCCTTAATAAGGTAAAATGAACTTTAAATGATTCCTCTTTTCAAAACGTATTTGAAATTTATCAGTTGCTATTTGATCATCAAATAGCAACTGTTGATCATCAAATAGCAACTGTATTTGTTAATTTATCTCTACAATTCAATGGGTTTATTATATTGACATGAACAGTTTGGTCAGTGCCATAACTTCTCATTAATTTTGATGACATCCAATATGTCTACGAGGCAACTTGAAGTTTTGTTATTTTCTCAGTTCCGGAAGGCTCAATTTAAACTCTTCATTAAAGAGTTTTTCTTTCAGCAAATTCAGAAAATCAAATTCATAATATTTGACTAGATTTAGGAAGAGCCGTTGAACTGTCAGTGCTTTCCATTGTTACCGAAACGGAGTGGAAACTGAATATTACAGTAAAATTTTATATTTCTTTTACATTTTTTAAAAATTTTATTTTTTGTTTTATTTTAGTTACTATTAACAGTTAAACAATTTTATGCTGGACAAGCATAAAATAAAAATTACAAAGTAACTACGAAGTTATTTTAAAAAGAAAAAAATCTAATTTGATAAACTTAATTAATTAAACTAATCATATTTAATCAAATTATTACTGAGAATTTTTTTACAATAACCTTCATTAAAATATGGATTGCTCATCACTCATTATTAATAAAAACTAATCGTTTTTTTACATTTTTTCTTGCAAAACCTTAGAACTACGCAGTTGGTTAAATTTACCTTACTTATTTTTTAATAACAAAAGGATTTATTTTCAAGAATTAATTTGATATTTCTTTTAAATTTAGTAAAAATTAAAAATTTCCTCAGATCTGAAAATCATTCTTCAACCGTCCTCTTACTGCATCTCTTATAATAAAGTAAATGATCAAGTGTACCTACCTTCAGAAGTGAAACCAACCAAATGCTTACAGGATTCTAAGTATATTCTAAATTGAAATCCCGTGTTTAAACTAACTGCTCACCTGTGTTTCAATAGTAATCCCTAAGACGATT
Organism: Thereuonema tuberculata; assembly: GCA_023159025.1. Classification (NCBI taxonomy): domain Eukaryota; kingdom Metazoa; phylum Arthropoda; class Chilopoda; order Scutigeromorpha; family Scutigeridae; genus Thereuonema; species Thereuonema tuberculata. The sequence goes on from JAFIDM010002131.1 coordinate 4,343,968, forward strand.
GTAAGGATGAGTAAGGCTGTAGGCCCTGGTGAAAAAGAGAACATGTCGTTTTCGTTTACTACATCTGTATTACAGCAGACGTTTTGAAGTCAACGGATGCGTTCCAAGGTCCCACACAAAGCACCAATGAATTTCCATTGGGACACTTCGCGTGGAGAAAGACAAAAGCGGACACTCAGCCGTTTCCGGGTAGTGGATGGCCATCGCGTGAAATGTACCAACGTCGAAAATAATGTTTTCTAGTTCATATTTACATAAACGAAAATCAGTAAATTCCCCCAACAGATACCTTCATTCAAAAGCTATGTTTGTTGTTCGACCGAAAGAAAAATAATAGAATGAATCGAAAGCCAGTTTGCATGTTTGTTTGTTATATTTTTCCTCTTTAAAAAGATTGTTGGATGAACAACTTAAAAAATGATAATAATATAAAAAACATTGTTGATTACAAATGATTGACTAATACAAAAAATAACAAATTTTTTGTTCAGCAAAATAATCCTAAAATGAAAATTTGGTGAACAGAACATAAAAATTGAAATTCAACACTAAATATTGAAATTACAGCAATTATAATCATTCTTAGTTTTCGAAAATAGTAATTTTAATATTTACATTTAATTGTGATATTAAAAACATTTACAGAAATTCTGAGCATTAGTTTTTTGAGTATGTTACCAATGTCCAAAAACTATTAAATAAGTTTAGAAAAAAATAATTTTTTTTAACTTTATTCTCTATTTAATATTTTTTTTAACGACATCTTGCGAATTATTAACCTAAAAAATATATCGGGATTTGTGCTTGTCTCAAATAATAATGATTGGTATAGTTTTGCTAAAAGTATTTAAAACAGTTGGGATATCAAATTAAATAGACCCGTATAGTTAAAGTGTGAATATCTCATCCTCCCTAGGAGGTAAGACCCCTGCTACCACTACTCGATATTGAGAATCATTCGGACGCCATTAACTCCCAGGTCCGATGAAGGGCGGTGGAAGTACTGCCGAAACATATAACCTTTTAATGCTTTAAATTTCTAAGTGTGTTGTCTATATTTTATGTTTAACATTTCCATACACGTTAATACACAGCATTAACCTGATATCCATTTGACAGCGTGAACTCTGGAAACTATCTGGAGAAGAAATAACAGAGGAAGTAAATCCCCGAAGGACTGAACCTGGTTCCTCCATCCCCATATCCCTTCATCACCCACATAGCAATAACTGTAATAATTCCAAAGAAAAAAAAGACAAAATTACAGCTTTTTTTTTTTTTTGGTCACTAGTTCTTAAAGTTGGTCCTGCATGCCACAAAAATTTCTTAAGATTTAATATTTTTATATATTAAATTCTGACTTCCTAAAATAAATAATTTTTGAGATTTACAAAAAGGCTGATCATGAATTTCAGACGAAGCTCTAAACTCCTTATTTGGAGCTATTTAAGCCATCAGCTGAAGTTGTGATTTATGTAACGTTACCAGAATCGCTAAATACCATAAAATACCATAAATACCATAAAAATTTTAAAATAAAGGACATTTGAGTAAAAACGATTTTTACAGATTAATGTTTAACTTTACTTAATAGCAGTTGTTCAATTCCAAACAGCCATCCTAGTTTTACTATGGTAAATAGTAAAACCACAAAATAAGGTCTGAAGATTTTTTTAATCTAATATTAAAACAAGCAAATCTTTTAAAGCTTAAAAAAGTGTCTTGATTAAAAAACATACAAACATACTTTTTATAAATGATCTTTATTTGTTTAATTTCCAAAACTGCGTAGTGGTACGTGGCATAAATACCGTGTAAGGTGATAAATGGTGAACAATTACAGAAGAAATAAGCGAAACATTCTACATCCGACACGCGACATCAAAACAGAGTAGCCATTCTCAAGGATGCAGTTACTGGAAATTTGTAATATATTGGAACATAAAAACTGATCTCATAAAAGATCATTCTATCAAAATAGGAGTTTGTGTAATTGAATTAATGAGAATTCGGTATAAAGTGAATAGCAGAAGCAATTTTCTTTGGGATTGGATTACAGATGCTTTTGATAAAGTAATCCGTTTATATTTCTCGCACTACACCTTCCATTAAAGCGCGACAATCAACACCTTTTTATAGTACTATGTAGCTAAATTTAATGGTATATAAACCGCAAAAAATGGGTTTATCATTCCGAAGAATAAAGAAAAAAAATATTTACATGAATTCTGTCTACAAATTGTATAAACATAATATAAAAGTTAAGTTTTTATATGGTATGCATATTTATCTACGTAATAAAAGAACTCTCAAAGTGTATAACAATTTGAAAAAAATTCTATTTATCTACAGATTCAACCAATTCTATAGTTTGTGCATTCAACTGTTATTTTAAAACTGTTATTTTAAAAACGTATTGGGAGCATATTGTCAAATGTTATGTGTGATTCAGTTTCAGCCAATATATCATTTCACTTTTTAAAATTGAGAGAGAATATACATGTTTTTCAGGGACAGTTGATGAAGAAAGTTATTGAAACGAAATGCCCGGTAAGAAATAGCAGAAACATTTAATAAAACAAGATATAATGTTTTCAACAACTAGAGTTGTTCAACAAGCCTCGTAGAGTTCAGAAAAAGAAAACAAAAGAAGAAACGCAAACAAAAAGAAAAAAAAATACTATTGCTTATTGGCAGCAAAGAACAGAAATTACAAGAGATAAAAAGAAGTCGTTTGATGACTTTAGAAATTGAGAAGAAAGAGAAAGTGAACACAGTAACTGCGAAAAGAAAAATTACAATAAGAAAACTAATTTGAATGTGAAAACTGACTTAATTTGAATAGTCAGGGAATATCGTGGTATTGGACTTGTTGTTTTATGTTGCTTAAATTCGTAAAACTTATGATAAAGAAATTTCAATATAGTTATCTTCAATTTTAAGAACTTACTGAACGTCCTTCTCTAAACGTTCTTCATCACCATCGTTCCTATTAATACCAAGGTTTTTTTTTACTAGTAATGATTGCAACAAGTAAGTTTTTCATGTGAATTTCATAACGATATTTCTAATATTAAATAAAATTAAACGTGATCTTATATTATAAAAGCGTTATTCTGTCTGTCATAAGACTTTACGTTTTTCCAATTTTGTGACGAAACTATAAGAGATAGATTGGTCATGTAAATGGATAAAATGTAGAGCTTTTTAAGATAAACAAAATGCTACAAAAATCATTCGAAAAAAGATTTTGGTTTCCAAGATGTTGCCTTTTAAAGGGTCAAATTTTGACTTTTTCTCAATTTAAACGAAAAGTATAAAAGATGGAAGAGAACATTATATTGAAAAAAATGTTGGATATGAAAGTTCTATCGAACGACGTATCACTTATTCACAAACCCTTCAGCGTTTGCAAAATACATGCAAAAATGTGAATTTTCGGTGTGTGATGCCGACCCGCAACACATCTGAGTTATCCGGAGAAGCCACAACGGGCTGGAAAGTCGTATATTATGATTCCGACGATCGCAACATTAATTTGCTAAATAAATAAAGTTTGTTTTTTTAATGGTATATATGCAAAGGTTCCGGAACGAAGCGACGCGACGGTACCCGGCTATTATTATTGTATATTATAAAAACGTATATTATATAAAGGTTATTCTGTCTATCATTCTATAAGCAAAATGTTAAATTACAAATTACTAAACCGTCGGAGCAAAGAAATCTGTTGGAAAATGATTCAAGAATTTTCACAAAACACGTTATTTATCATGAAGTTCTGTAATAAAACCTAATATGTTTCGTTATCAAAACTGTGTTTGTGTTATCATATATAAACCAACGAAACACAAAGAAAGGTAAATTTACTGAAGAATTAGAGAATCTATTCATAAAAAATGAAAATATATTAAACAACTGTCCAACTGTACTAATTGGCGACGTAAATGTAGATCTTTTCAAAATGAATAAAAACAATGCAGTAGCCTACAGAAATACCTAAAACTTATGTGCAATAATGGTTTCAAAAATTATCTTTACGGAACAACAAGAAACAACTGTACAATTCATGAAAATACGAAAAAAAATATAGATCATATTTTCATAAATAAGCATGGTATCGAAACACCAGGAATAATATGTAAAGAACGAATCTCGGATAATAAGAGTTGAAAAGGAGAAAATAACAGATCCAAATATAATCTATAAAGAACTAATCAATGAGGTTAACAAAACAAAATTCATGAAAATCTACCTATATAAAAAGAAAATTCGTGACTCCCTCACTGACTGACTCATCAACGCCCACCCCAAACCCTTGGACCTAGAAAGCTGAAATTTTGCACAGAGGTTTCCTTTATGATGTAGACAAGGAATAAGGCCGGATTTTTCGAAATTCCCACGGGATAGGGAATAATCTGGCAAACTGATCATGAAGTGTGGGACGGCAACCCCAGGTGTGGTGTGCCAACCCGCAATACACCTGAGTTAAGCGGAGAAGGTTACAACGGGCTGGGAAGTCGTATATTCTCCGATCTCAATATTAATTTGCTAAATAAATAATGTTCTTTTTTAATGCTATATGCAAGAGATCCGGATCGAAGCGACGGTACCCGGCTAGTATTAAAGAAAAATTGTAATCCTAGCTATTTATTCTCACCTGTGCTTCAACAGGTATCTCAAAAGCAGTTATAGAAGGATGAGTGAAGCTACGAACTCTGATGAAAACATATTGTTTTAGATCCAGTTTCGAAGATATATATATAGGGCAAAAATAAATTCCAATTAGATATGAAAGACAAAAGTGGATCCTTGGAGTGGTTTCGGATGGTTATTGCAAATAAAATTCAATCTCCGAAATTCTCTTTTCATTTTATTTAATTTTGCATATTTACAGAAAGAAAATGAGGATTTTGTTTTCATAATATGAAAATGAGGAATTTTTTGGTAACATTCCAAATATATAACAGGCTATTCCATGTTAATTCAACAAATCGTCGCCTCATTGAACTTATTCATTGAGATTCCATGAACAATTTTCCTGTTTAGTAACGGTGTCAAAATACTGGAAAAAAATTGTCTTTGTTGTATGTGAAATATTTGCTGGGGAAATTTCCTCTATGATTGCCTGGATTAATGTGTGAGTATTTTTTTTTAAATAAAATAATTATGCAATATTAATACTAAATCCTCATCAATTTACTTTTACAATTAAAGTTAAATTAAATTAAATTAAATTAAAATGTGGAAACCGTACTGTTTTAAAAATATGGTGTGAAATCTTAATAATTACTCTGTCTAAACATGTATTATTTGGATTTAAATTCAAAATTAAAAATTTAAAATTTTCTTCGTTTGTGAACTTAAGATATTAATTATCAGCTTAAGGTATTAAAACTTTTACTAGTTTAAAAGTTTTAATACTTTAAGTTGATAATAATTTCGCAAGAAGAAATTACTACATGGCCAATTAAATAGCAAACTTTTCATTAAATGCCAATTGCAAAAAACACACATGAAAGACAAAAATTACTCCTGAAACTACTAGACTATGTTAGGAATCTCTACTAATATAGACAGAGGCGTATTTACACGAGGGCTAAAAAGGCTGTAGCCCAGGGCGCCAACTTTAGGGAACGGCAAAAAAATGGAGAAAAAAAACAAAATTCCTGTACTATTCAATAATATTAATATTCAAAAATATTAAGTGTTATATTACAAGCAGAAAATGAGAGAAACATAAAAAGAAACAGACATTTCCTGGCTTTTTGATGTGTCTGTACAGTATATGCGAACAGAGCGTATTTTTGGCTTTGAGTGTATATCGGGTGAGTGATGAATGTGGCCGTACGTTTGAAGTGTAAGGGGGTAGATTATGCATTAGAGTGCTCAGGCGGGGACTGTCTGACAGTGATGTGAGCGCGTCTTTTAGAAAATTGATTGTTTTGGACGATTTGGTTACAGCGTCTGCATCGTTTGGTTTATGAAATGTATTCGTCCATGTTTTGTTTTTAAAAGTCCCGTACCGTACAGTACCGTACCGTACCGTACCGAAAGATTTTTCAAAGAATGGATATAAAATTGAGTTATTACCGTGATAATAAATTAATAATTATGTTCAATAGGATACTATTGAACATAACAAAGCTGAAGACAATAAGATAAATAAAAAAGGGTGCATTTATTTGATCCCTTGTCAAGAAAATGAATGTTTTTGTATAGGGAATAGTAGGCAGAAGTTAAGAAAACGCTTTTATCAGCACAGAAGCTGTATTAAAACAGGAAATCTAAATGGAAAGCAAGACACATGTATAAGTTAGGCCATATTGGTAGATTTGATGAATATTTGGTTCTCGATGAATGGAAAAATAAGCAAGGAAGAGAAGCGATAGAGTCCTTTTTTATTAATTTATTAGATTATTATAATTCTTTTATCCTCAATGTGAATATACATCATTATTTATGCAACAATAAGTTCCAGAAATATGCAAGGTTTCAAAAAAAAATTAAACAGAAAATCAAAAATAGAAGAAATGTGGACTTAACTAATCAGTAAAAAATTAAATATATATATTTAATAATCTTCACTCACCCTTAGATTGTCCAATAACCAACTCTATAATATCTTGTTTTATTGGTTAATTGTAAATATATAATTGTATATAATTCAGAACCTGGTGGAAAATAATTTGCATGAAGATGAATCTCGAAAGTGGATTCGAAATTCTACTCTAATTGTAAATATGAATTTATATATATAATTATTTGTGTGTAGTTTTATTTTAATTTTAAAAGAATATGTTTTAACACATGTAAAAGAAATATTTAAATTAACATAAAGATCAGTATAGTTTACTAGTGATCTATTCAGACAGCAGGGTCAGGAGGATGGGCGGCAATTCTGACATAGCCCATAGGTGGAAAAAGTGTAAATCCCCATCTGAATACAGAAGCCTGCTTATGATTACTTTCATAGGCTCGGAATTGTTATAGTTAAACAAATACTGAAGATCATAGTAATTTTTTATTAAATGAATATTACATATCTGAATAGAAATGTATAGATACATAAATATGTTTCTTTTTTTGATTTTTTTTTCTTTTCGTAATTTTTTTAAATTTTCATTCAATGTAAAAATATTACTCTTTGATTTAATTAATGATTTACGCTATAAAATTTTAGGATTAACATTACTTTAATCACTGAATGTATAATTATATTAAAGTTGTCTTGACAAAAAATAAGAGAAATATTTGGGATAGTGATGTAGTCCCATGAGTAGTGCACTTAATAAAATTTCTTATTATTATCATTTGTTTATTACCGGTTTTTTATTTTATTTCTATTTTTTACAGTTTATCTTTTTTTTTGCTTAATTATTAATTTTAATAACTTTTTAACTAATTAACTTCTGTTTTCCCCGTTCCTTCCACAGTATTAAAAAACTTTGCCGAAGGGACTGCCATGTTTATTTCCTTGCTGTCTTCCACTACACCAGTGTCTTTTCAATGTCTTGGGCAAGAAGTTCGACCACGAATTATTTACTACAACATTGTGTTATTACTTGATCATTGTTTGAGAATTGCATTTCAAAAATTCCGTGTTATTATTTGATCAGAATTTTTGTAATGGAATTCTCAACTATTCCTAACGAAGGCTCACGGAACCAAGCCAAAATATTGACCTAATTTGAAGCAGAGTAGAGAAATTCCTCATCGAAGATAACATTGATGATAATTGATAATAATTTTACGTGTGTGATTCTTGTTAAAAGTTCCTTGAATGAGCCTACACACACGTTTAAAAAACTTTTTTTTTTGATAAATTAAAAAGTGTTCCTTAAAACATAAATATTAAAAAAGATAAAAAGTCATATTTACTTAATCACTTAATATTACTAAAAAGTGGTTCGAATTTAACAATGAATTATTATGGGAAATTTCTTTTAGAAAGAATATAAGGATTGTTTCAAGTTCCATTTCATTTTATAATTTATTTTTAAGTTTACATTTTTATTAGTTTAGAATAGATTAAATCTATACACACTGTATTACATGGAATTTTGTGAATTAGATTGATATGAAGAGTTTACTCATCTCGTTAAATGAAATACGATTGGAATGAACAAATAGTGAAGTTTTTCATTTTTTAAATTTTAAGAATTACAATCAACTAGAGTAGAAATACTTCAATTTCTTAATAATTTAACTAATAAGTAAAAATAGAATTAGAAAGATATTTACATATATTGAAAAAAAGCCCCCATATATTGTAAGTATATATTGAAACATGAATAGAAATGAAAGAAAAGCAAATTTTTATCTCGAGATTTTAAACTCTTTGTTTTCTTAAAAAAATTACAATCCAAATGTTTATAGACACAAATGAATTGAGTTAGATAAGAAAGTAAAAGCTAACACTCTTTCAGAGTTTCAGGATAGTGATAACTATTGCTCACAATACGGATCTCCAACCTATTTTCATTTTATGTAATGTTTTAAATATTTATAGAAAGAAAATCAGGAATTCTCCTCAACATTTATCATTCAAAAGTTATCATGGGTTATTCCATGTTACAAATAGTCGCGTTCTCATTGGATTTCTTCACTGAGATTCCATGAATGACAATTTTCTTGTTTAGTAAAGCTGTTAAAATGCTGGAAAAACAAAAACTTTTTGTTGTATATAATATTTGTTGGGGAGATTTCCTTTAGTGATTGTTAATTATTATTTCGGTATTCATTTTTAAAAAACCATTACAGACATACTTATCTTCATAAATTTCCTCTTCAATTTTTAAATTAAAATGTGCAAACCGTATTGTTTTAAAAATAACTAGGCCATCCCCCTGTCTCCCCCTGGTAAGTATGAGATAATCCAAGAAGAATCGATTCCAAGCATAAGGTAAAAAGTGATATTTTAGTTTGAATGAACTCATTATTTTACTGTGTGCGAATAAATAGAATAAAAGTAGGATTGGATATTGGGGAACCAGCAGTAGCACAATGGTTAGCGTTCCTGACTGCGAGGACGAAGGTCCTCGGTTCGAATCCTATGCAAGGCGAAAATAAAAAAAAATAAGAAATTTTATATTCTGACTTTTCTTAGAAGGGAAACTAATAATTAACAATTGCGCCAGACAGACAGAGAAATAAAAGATTTAGTAATATAGTGATATTGCTATATATCCTGATGTCATATCTTAATAGTTATTCTGTGTAAACATGTACTATTTGGGTTTGAATTTTTCCTTTGTTGAAGGATGCTTAAAAAAGGTTAAACAATTTCAAAATGCAATTTTGATTTGAAATTGGCAACTGGCTTACAATGACAATCAACATAACTATTAACTACTTATTTGAGGAAATTAAATTTCAGTGGGATATTTGTAAATAAGGAAGTCCTTCTTCATTTTGGGCGTTTCGGATTTATATTTTCAATTTTATTTTATGCTGATTTTCTGGAGCCAGTCAAAATATTTTATTTATAAAGTAGTTAATAAAATTCCTGAGGATTACTTAAAATTATCTCAAATATTGAAGCATGAGTTAAAAAGAATATTTTAGTCATGTCGGGGTGCAATTGGCAAAACGTGGGATATCACCCCACAGATTATGCACTGGATCTATAATGTGATCATAAGACCCATTCTCACATATGCTACTGTGGTATGGTGGCCTAGAGTCAAGCTGAAAACTGCTCAAAACGAGCTTAATGAACTTCAAATGATGGCGTGCGTAGGTATCACAGGGGCAATTAGGACGGGGCCCACTGCAGCGGTTGAATTGCTACTTGGATTGTTGCCACTACAAACATATTGAGGCTGAAGCCACATTAGGGGCTCATAGGCTAAAAATTGCGGATGAATGGAAATGTATCCCTTCGGAAAATAGCCATACGAAGCTCTACACACAGATCAGCATTCAAGTCAGGAATCTGTCTTACAAATGCCTAGTGTCAAAATCCTTCATTTTTATTTTTTAAGAAAACATTCAGCATTATTTTCTAAGTAGGGATGAATTGAGTAATAGCTATATTCCTAAACTTACTGGTGATTCTGTTTGGTACACGGATGGATCGAAATCTGCCAATGGCAGAGGGGCAGGTGTGTATTGCCAACAGGTAATTATGGCTTCTCGTACAGCCTAGCTAATTTTACAGATGTCTTTCAAGCAGAAATATTTGTTATTCTTGTTTAGATATGAAAATCGGAATTAAGAATATTTATATTTATTCAGATAGCCTAGCAGCAGTGAAAGCTCTGAATCAGTGCTGCATTACTTCTGAGATTGTTTTTGATTGCCTCAAAGCTGGCACAAATTATATTAAGTTCATATTTCTGGGTGCCAGGATACAGTGGTTCTGAAGGCAATTAAAAAGCCGACTGTTTTGCTAAGATGGGAGCGGAGTTGAGCTTTATAGATCCAGAACCTGTTATTGGTGTATCAAATAACATGATTAAAAAGATTTTTCTAAAGAAAATGAGAGTTTTGCAGCTTAAGCTATGGCACAGGCTTGATGGTCAAAGGCAAGCCAAGATGCTTATAAAGGGACCAAGCAACAAGTGTGCTTCCGAGCTTTATAAGCTACGAAAAACAGAAATGGGCATTGTTGTTGGTCTACTCACAGGTCATTGTCATCTGTGGTTGATGAGCATTAAAGACAGACCTGTTTGAAGAAGTTGTCATTCTGAGGAAGAGTTCCTCACATGTCCTGTGTGATTGTGAGAATTTCACAGCCCTTAGATATAAAATCCTAGGCTTCTTTTTCTTAGAACCAAAGGATTTGTTTACGGTCCCAAATTACTGGCGTTTGCAAATAGCTACAGGACTTTTTGGGGATTAAGGCTGGGGGAGTACAATAGACCTTAGATCGCGGTGCTAGATATATTTACCACCCATCTTTTACATTAACATTAACATACAAGGAACCAAAAAAAAAACTCTTTGTCATGCTGAGTAATCATTGAGTAAAAAAATTATCAAGTTTCAGTTGTTACAACTTCAATAGTATATTTATCTTTTGTGCATTTGGAAATTTTTTGTTTCCTGTTCCCTGATTTCTTCCTTCTATTTTACCTTCAGTAATCAAAGTTAAAAAATCATTACGTCATAATGTATGTCAAATAAATTTATCGCTTCTATGCTTTATATTATTCCATGAATTTTTATTTTCTGCTATTCTTTTAAAAACATCGTGATTAGTTACTTTTTCAATCCATTTAATTTTGAGCATTTGTCTCTAGCACCAAACTTCAAAAGCTTCTAATCTTCTTTTTTCTGAAGTTGTAATCGTCCACGTTTCACAACACGCACGAGACTAAAGTTTTAAGAAATTTCTTCCTTATCTCCAAACTACTATTATTAAAAATAAAGATATTCTTCTTTTTATTAAATGAAATTTTTGTCTGATGGATCCTGTTTTTAATACATTAACACAATCCTTACTAAATTTATTTCCAAGATATGTGAATTCGTCAACTTATAAAATTTCATTATTCACCGTTACTTGAGTGTTTTCCTCTCCATCTCTTCTACATATAAGGATTTTAGTCATGTATCTATTTATTTTCATAATATGCTCTACAAGATATTGTTGATTGGTAGTTACAAGTTTTAATTATTTCTAAAAAGTTAATTTCAGTTCCGTGAGGATTAAAAGAGTAAATTCAAAAGAGTAAATAATTAAATTAAGTTGGACAACAACTTTCTCAAAAATTTTTTATTTGATTTTTCCAGTAAATTCGTGTCGATTTATCCACAAAGTAAAGCTCCTTTAGCATTCTTCACTATCCAGTCACTGAAGTGAGTAATTCTTGTATAGACACCAGGAACGCCCTCTGTTGCACAACCCACTCCCCAAGACACAATTCCAATTTGGTGGTAGTAGCCATTTTCATTTTTCAGGAATAAAGGACCTCCGGAATCACCCTAAAATATCAAAACATAATTTAGAAATTTTCAAGATTCAGTATTATTATTAAAATTTTAAAACAAAATATATCCAAATATGAATTAACTATTCAAATTATTATTCCAAGAAGTAGAGTATTTTATTCTTATTCTAAGAAGTTTAATAAAATACTACTATCCTACGGAAATTTTAGAAAAACTTAAAATTAACTAATTTAATAAAAATATCGAAAGCCACTATTTCAATCTCAAATTTATGAAAATAGTTTTCATTAAGGATAATTGTAAACCGAATTTGACTTAAATACTGAAGCAAATGACATTCAGCTAGATGTGATAATGCCATTGTTTTCAGTGTTATTATTAATTAAAATTATTGTTGTTTGCTTGTTCTCTTTTGTTCACCCTAAATTTTCATGAACTGGTTTTTTTATAACGTTTGTCTTGGGACTTACGGCACAGTAACAACGACGGTAATGCTAACCCTGATGCTGTAGCAGTTGTATTCATTTCTTCAACTGGAAACAAGCGTTATCCAATCACACATATAAAAATATTATAAGCAAACAGTGTAAAATCGATGTAACACCATTTTGTTTTACATAATCAAATATTATTTCGGTAGTACATTCCTCCTTTTCTAGAAGAAATCGGAAAATTATTATTAAAATTGCAATATTTTTAGGTCCGTTTCAGATTTCTTTCAATCACTGTTAATTGACCAGTAGCATATTTTCTTTGTGTTGTTTCTCTTAATAAAGAATAGTTCATATTCATCCTTTACAGTGATCTGAAAAAGATATCATTCATCAATCGGTTTGTTAGACATTAACAATGGTCCATAGAAATCTGAAATAATTTGCAGTTTTACTGCTGTAGTCAATTTAACAATACATAAGGAATACAGAATCTTTATAGCATTCTATTTGCGTTTTTTTTAAATAATTGTCGTTCACTTACTTGGCAGGCATCTTTTTCTTCTCCAAATGCACAAATACTTCCATGATATATGGCGTGATCAAAGCTGTGAGGCGCCATAGCTTCAGCACAAGCCCTGTTACTCCAAATCACTTGATCGACTTTCAGTAACACATCACTGGAAGAACCCCCTTATTTTAAAAGCAGAATACAATTAATTATATCAAATTAAATAACCAAATTCAAAAAAACAGACTAATACAACTCAATTAAATGTAAAAGCAATAAACAATAGGCAGTTTCAAGTCAACTTTGACTTAAAAATTAATTAATTATTCTCAGAAAAGTTATAGTTTTTAAAAAAAACCAACAAGCATTTTTAGTAATTAAATGTTTTGTAACAGTTCATTTGAATATTTAAGTCATGAAATGACGATCTTTTTATTATTTCTTTATTAAATTAAAATGAGACAATATTAGGAATACATGCGGATATAAAGTGATTATATTGAAAAATTAAATAGTGTCCTCTCTTTGTCCAGAATAAACCTACGAACAACAAATAAATTCTACATTTCCATTTGAAGAGTTATGCTTGATGCATGAAGAACCATGAGAATTGAAGTTTACAGATTTTATCTTAGAGATGTTCTTTCTGTACCATGCATCCTGAAGTTATAAGAATTTTAGATCGGACGTCGTTTTGACTGATAATGTTTTGTGCTGTTGACTTCGACTTAATATAAATTAATGGGAAGTTCTACAACTTCCCTCACCAATTTCCTTCACAATGATGAATTGTGAATTGATAAGATTCTTAACTTACTTAACATTGCATCCTAGTATGATGAATGATAATCAGTACCATCAGTTGATAGTCACTGATAAGTTTAAGATTTTATTTAAATTAGAACATTGAAAATATTTTATAAATATTATACTTCGCTAATATTAAAGGACTTTGTGTTTTTATTAAATTTGTAATCTAAATGTGCTGCCAAAACCTATTTCTAGTATAGTTTCAATCTTGCATATTCTCACCTGAGCTGGTTGTCCCCCATCCTATAACTGTTGCATGTCTTTCTTCAAAATGATCATAAGGTGGGATACAAATCTGGTCCACTTTGTAGCTTCTCTCTGCTTTATCCTCAAGCCTGAGCAAAGCAATGTCATTCTTCAGAATCCAATAATCATAGTCTTCGTGGATAATGATTTCGGCTACTCTGAGCTCCTGATGGTCAGTTTCGTCGTCCATCCATTTGTTGTGGTCACCCAACCGAACACGAATTTGATTTGGTTCCAGACTAAGTAAATTAAAGAAATAAACTAAAAAACACTTCTTTTAATGCTTAAAATTTTAATTGCGTTGGTCTTTGCTCAAATAACTTTATTTAAATTTTCTAATTTGTTAAATAAATAATTAACATCAGGATTACAATTAATTAAATAGTAAAATTTGTTAGAGCGAAACACATGTGCTAAAATGCAAATAATTGGACAATCTAAACAGTGATTTAATAGATAAGGGAATGTTTTCTCAAATATTCAGTAAATTTAAGAATTTTAATTTTTAATTTAAAGCTAAGGATAGTTACTATTTTGTTAGGAAACAATTTACCCATCAACGCAATGAGCTGCAGTTAGTACATATTGCTCATCAATCAATGATCCTCCGCAGAATTGCCAACCATCCCAATAGGTAAGCATAGCCTAAAATATGCAAATGCAAGAATTAGAATAAATAAAATAGTGCAGTTATTTTGTTATTTTTTTATAGCTCTTCGAAGCATATACAGGTTCCTAAAATATTAAAATCGAAATAAGAATGTGTTTCAGTATAGAAAATCTGTTACATATTTACATCTAACAGAGCTTTAAATTTATTTACAATTATTATTTAAAACTTTGACAAAACTTAAAATTAAGCAATTACGTAAGATTAAGATTATTTAATCTTAACTTAATTTTAATATTTTTAGGTTTTTCGCGATTAATATTGTTAATGTTATAAGTTTTATTTCCATAGAGAGAGAGAGACAATGGATACGTTGAAATAGCAAAGACTTTTGCAAACTTTAACGGCTTAGAGTCTGGTATTTGGAATCTGGTATCTGGAAAATTATGTAATAGCAATGTTACTTTAAACTTACCATAAAGGGAAATTCGTTCATTTCTGCTTCTTCGCCATTGACAATTCTTAAGGATTTCTCTAAAATTAATAAAGAAAAAAGAAGAAAAGAAGAAAAGAATTATATTCTGTCTAGAAAGTCATAAAGAAATTATAAATGTAAATAAATCGGAATATTGATTTATTATTCTGAAATCATTTGGGCTTTTTTTTATAATTTTACCTTTGATAAGTTGGGAAAGTTGCAACATTTAAGAACTTTAATAATTGGCTTAAAAAATCTATCTACATCTACGAAACTTTCGGAACATTTATTTTTTTCTATAGGAATAAAAATCTGGGGGCACGGCAGTGCCCCCGCCAAGACGAGCCGAAGGCAGGAAGGGCACTACGTACCTTTTCTGGAAGTGTTTCGTCGTATTTTCGAACCCTTATAGCTTCGGCCTGGATAATACTAGAGAGCTCAAATTTTCAGGATAAGATGCAGTTAGCAGACTAATGAAATACGCTAAGTTTCATTTATTTAGCTTTTATACTTTGGATTTTATTAATACCTAAAATACGTCGATTCCGTCACTCACTCACTGACTGACTGACTGACTGACTGACTCATGATCATCAAAACCTCTAGGGTACTTCCTGAAGTCCTAGAAAGCTGAAATTTGGTATGCAGGCTAGGATTAGCACACAAACTACAAAAAAATTAAGAAATCAATAACTTTCACCCTCCAACCCCTCATAA
>JAFIDM010002131.1:4359768-4391022 GCA_023159025.1 Thereuonema tuberculata
CAAATTTTCAGGATAAGATGCAGTTAGCAGACTAATGAAATACGCTACGTTTCATTTATCTAGCTTTTATACTTTGGATCTGGGGGCATGGCAGTGCCCCCGCCAAGACGAGCCGAAGGCAGGAAGGGCACTACGTACCTTTTCTGGAAGTGTTTCGTCGTACTTTCGAACCCTTATAGCTTCGGCCTGGATAATACTAGAGAGTTCAAATTATCAGGATAAGATGCAGTTAGCAGACTAATGAAATACGCTAAGTTTCATTTATTTAGCTTTTATACTTTGGATTTTATTAATACCTAAAACACGTCGATTCCGTCACTCACTCACTGACTGACTGACTCATGATTATCAAAACCTCTAGAGTACTTCCTGAAGGCCTAGAAAGCTGAAATTTGGTATGCAGGCTAGGATTAGCACAGAAATAACAAAAAAATTAAGAAATCCGTAACTTTCACCCTGCAACCCCTCATAAAGGGAGGGTCTGGTTATGTATTATCGAACCCTCATTCGATAATTAGCTTCGGCCTGGATAATGCTAGAGAGCTCAAATTTTCAGGATAAGATGCAGTTACCATACTAATGAAATTCGCTAAGTTTCATTTATCTAGCTTTTATACTTTGGATTTTATTAAGATCTGAAATACGGCGTACCCTCAATGCTTCGGCCTAAATAATACTGTGTAATAATGTGATTTCTTACAAAAGTGCAAACAGCTTGTATATGCAAGTTGACCAATAGAAAAACAGAAAAGTAGGGTATTGAAAACAAATCCATTTTCTAAATAATCTTAAAACTAAATTTAGTTGTAACAGATAATCCCACCCAAAACATTTCATGTAAAATAAGTTGCCAAGACTCACATACTCATAACGCTTTCACTGTTAAAGTTATCAGATCTCATCTTACAAAAAGAAATGAAATCTCACCCAAAACACTTCGTGTAAAATAAGGTGCCAAGACTCACATGCTCATAATGCTTTCACTGTTAAAAGATATGAGATCTCATGTAGAGCCAAGCCCCTAACTCTATAAGGCCTAACTCTATAAGCCCTAACTCTAAAAACCCTATATCTTGGTCAAAAAGTATGGCTTGGCCGTTTCATGGAACTATTTCATCCCACCCAAAACATTTCATGTAAAATACGTTGCCAAGATGCTCATAACGCTTTCACTGTTAAAAAGTTATCAGATCTCATGTAGAGCCAAGCCCATCACTATACATGCCTAACTCTTAAAACCCTAATATCTTGGTCAAAATGTATGCCTTGGCATACTCCATATCCTTTACATAACTGCATGGGATTGTCTGTGCGACAGCCACGAAACGGCCAAGCCATACTTTTTGACCAAGATATAGGGTTTTTAGAGTTAGGGCTTATAGAGTTAGGCCTTGTAGAGTTAGGGGCTTGGCTCTACATGAGATCTCATATCTTTTTAACAGTGAAAGCATTATGACATGTGAGTCTTGGCACCTTATTTTACACAAAGTGTTTTGGGTGAGATCTTTTTTTTTTTTTTTTATCCCAGAAAAAGTTTTCAAAAAGGAATACTATGCAAACATGCATTGTTTTCTGATAATGCTGGGAAGCCACTATCAAAATATTTTTTTATCAGAAAATATACCATACTTACTTCTACTATATTGAAAATTATTACCCAATTATAAATTTAAGCAGCATTAAATTCAACATTAAATGATTATTATGCAGCTCTAAAACATCATTTTACGATACAAATATCCGTTGCTCAACACACAGTAAACATCGCCATTCCTTAGTACAGGCTCGCGCGGCACAAATTGCGAAGTATATGTCTTTGTGGAGGAGTTATTCTCAGGTGAGTATTGTCCCATTCATCGTAGGGTCCCTTGGTTTTACAGACCCCGACAATGATTCCCTTCTGCAGCTGCTTCATTTTTTCTCGAACGGTCGTTTATTGCGAAGGTTATTTGTGTCGGATGTCATAAGTGGTCTCGTGACATCTACATACAGTAAGAGACAGTAAGAGTAATTCTCGCTTTTCTCTCTGCTGTTCTCATGCTTAGGTGCGTCGAAGGTTGTTTCCGTCTTCTCTCTTATTTTTCTTCCTAAAAAGGGTTGTTTCTGTTTTCCCTGTCGAAGTACCATCATGGGAAACGCGATAGCCACGCAACTAGGAAAAGCCGATTAATCGTCTTTGAGGTGATGCCGTACAAGGTGCTGTAAACAGATCATGCAGTGCGGGAAGCTGTTTCATCTTGTACATTAATGATATCTTAACCTCAGAATATCGCGATATTTCTGTTAAGGAACATGTTATTCGTGCTGTCGGAGTAATATCCTCAGAAAAGAAGAGCTATTATAAAAACTGCTGCGAAGCCACACCAAACGGTAATGTTCGGTGAATGTATCGGAAACTCAATTTGGGGAACAGAACTTGTTCAGATAAAAATGGACCTCATCCCTCAAAGGAATTTTCCAGGACCAATCTCCATTATAGCCCACAGATGTCAGAACAAATGTTAATCGCTTCTCATAATCATCATATTACAGCTACTATACGCTGATCTTGTACTGATAAAATAGAATAATTTTGCCAAGACTTTCCATACCATGAAATATGACTGATCTATATTGTCTTGCTACTCTACAGTCATTGTAACTATCAGCAGCATCGCAATGAGTTGTCGAAAATCACAGTTGTAACTTCCTCTATTATCCAAGGTTGCGCTGGTTTCCGTCCTCTACCAGATCGAACTTCCAAAGATCATGTTTCTTCAAAATTCCGAACCAATGATGGATTAGCTGGCAATTAAGCAAGTTCTGGTGGATTCTGAACTCTGAACTCGGTTACTGCATTGCAATGCTTAATTTTCCAAGTAATGCTCGATGAGATAATGTAAGACGGATGTTGAGCGTTTATTTTAACTCTCTGATGCCAGCGACACTCGTGGTCAGCGTCGTTTATATGCAAAATTTATCATCTTTCTGGGCTACACAGCGGCATATTTTGCCCTATTGGTGACTTTTGATATACATTTTTTTTCGTGGAATTCTGCTTCCAGGTACATTTTAGGTAGTTTTATCATCGCATTTTTTTATTCGATTGTTATCGAGCTACAGACGGCTCTGAATAGGGGACGTTGTATTTTGACCTATTTTGATTAATTAATTTTGATGTCTTTCCTCGAGAGATAGTGAAAGAATACCACTATCTAAAAATCTACTATCCTATCTGTAACTAGCAAAACTAACCATTTTTATGCGGAATGGCATGTGCTTCAACATAACTATAACAGAATTGATTTCAAATTGAACTTCCGTTAACAGTCTTTAAGAACGATTTGCTAAATATTTGTACTTTTCGAAAACAATACAGAAATATATATATAACTGTGATAGAACGCAATAAGATATTAATTTTGACTATCGTTTTCTTCATAGCATACCTCTTTCTTAAAAATCATTAAGGATTGACTTATATGACCCTAAGGGATATAGCTTCTGCAGCAACTCATCATTTCACCGCTTTTGTATTAGATACAACATTGCAATACAACTTCGCAATTTTTGTAGTAGAGAAAATGCTCTACAGGCATTTAATATAAAATTAAAAGAAATGTACCGTAGTTCTAAAATAATTTTGACTATCGTAATATAAGTAACATAAAGTTTGGTCCTGAAGGTGGAGTGAGACATGATACTGTAGGTCCTTTTTTGAGGGGTTTCCTCACTCCTCACTCCATCATCCTCGGAATCAACAACATGAGCAACTCGTCCGAGGAATCAACGACGGAAGTCGTTCGTTATGCGTTCTCCTTCATGTGATTAACTTCTAAAACATCTCCCGAAGAAGGCCCGAGGCACGGGGCCGAAATATCGAGATAATATCTCATCCCGGAGTGAGGAAATCCCTCAAAAAAGGACCTACAGTAAGTAACATAAATATAAACCATACCTTTTTCTCAAAATATCTCTACTTATCATGATAATAAATAACACATCTTCTACTTAAAAACATTTTAAGTTTAGTAACAAAATAAACAGTTGGCAAATTTTAAGTATATTGGTTTTTGGAGAACATGATGTTTTGTTGTTCAGTATTCATCATGGGATGTCCATGTATAATTTTATTCTAATAAGGCTTGAAAAAGAAAGAAAATATTCTTTATCGAAAAGTCGCTAAATATTTCTTTTAAGTTACTAAACTTAAAATGTTTTAAGAAGTAGAAGATGTGTTATTTATTAATATAAACTTTACTTTTGAATATTCAAGTTCACTATGTATAACTGATTACAACTCATTTCAATTGGTATCGAAACTTTTCAGAAATTCACTTATGATTTCTTCTATGAACTTGTTAAAAGCTTTTTAATTTAACTGAAATGCAATTTTTAATTGTCAGTATAGGTTACAAGCGTTGATATCGAAAGACTTCGTAGTATTTAGATGTAAATGAAATTTACAACAAGTATTTGTGATTGCTTGACCAAAAGAAAGCACTAGAATTTTTCAATAATTTGTTCAACCCTTTTTTTTATCCTCTGTAACAATGAACAACATTGCCCTGCTCATTTTTTATTTATTTATATATATATATATTTTTTACCTTTCAGTTTGTGGAAGGGAAATCCTTTTGGAATGTGAACAAAATCTTGAGATTGATGCCGTCCCTAGAGAAAACGATAAAAAAACGAAGAACGAAAATCTTTATTGATTTATTATTCTGGAAATAGTTTTAAAACAGTAATCCGTTATATTATAATATAAGTTTTTCTATTCTAATTTTTAATTCCATGTTTTTAATATCAAAGATTTAATTAAAACAATGAAGAAATGGTCACAGGAAAGATAAAACGAGCAAATAATCTCAATAATTATTTAAAGAAGCTCAGTAATTAAAATAAAGTTTAAGTTAAATTTTAATTTTATAAGATTTTAAGGTTAATGAACAAAATAGGTAATGATAAGTAATTTTCGTTTTGATTAACTCTATAAATATCATTGATTCTTTCTATAATGTCTTTGAAATCCTAATCTAAATGTATTCGGCAATAAAATAAAGACTGCCAACTTTCTTCCGTATATTAAATTTGCTAAACTTCTAGAATCGGTATGTATTTAAACTTAAATATCGACCCCCAAAAAAGAACAATTTTCAAATTTATAGAAACTATCTTAGGAAAGTGTAAATACATTATCAGACAATAAACATGAAATTTTATTAAAGAAATCTTACTGTGTGATTGAATTTTAAAAACTTCTTGTAACTGGTTAACTAATTTAAATATTCAAATACAAACATTGACTAGATTATCAGTTAAGTCGTCAAGGTTGTAAGTCTGATAGATATAAAAAAAAATGAATTTTCAATCAATGTTTAATCCTAGGTTTTCTTGGAATTTGAATGAACTAATATAAAAAGTTTGTTTTTGAATAAATTTTAACAAGTGAATATAATTTTGTGCTAAAGCATAAATTTTAGGGCGACCCATAATAAAAAAAAAATCAAAATAATAATAAAAAAAGGAAGTACATTAATGTAAAACAAAATAAAAAAGAAATAGGAAAATAATAATAATTAAAAAAAAAAAAACCGCTCGGACATTGTGAGAAAAAAAAGAATAAGAAAGGGAACAAAAAAAAAAAAAAGTAGAAATACGAATTCGAACCGACATCCTTCAATATTTGAGTCCGACAAACTTAAGCATCATGCTATAGGTGAAAACTGAAATAAGGTGCTTCCATTTCTAAGATTTAAGCTAATAGCGGAAACCCAATGAAAACAATGCCAAATATCTCGAATATGGTGGGGGGGGGGGCACGTTGGCCCTGAAAATATCCCATCCTATGTTGTTTGAGCCTCTGAACACGAGGATGAAGTACGTTTCTTAATCCGTCCTTTTCTTCGAGAGTTTTTTTGGAGGGGGGTGGGTGCAATGACAACAATGTCAAATATCTCGAACATGGGAGATGGGGGACGTTGTCCCCTGGAAACACTCCTACGGTGTTTGAGCCTCTAACTACAATGGTGAAATCTGTTTGTCGATCCGACCTTCCGTTCGGGAGTTGTTACGGGTGGACAGACACGGACGGACAGGACAAATGTAATAGTTACCGATTTTTCGTATTATCTTTTCTACGTGTGGTTAAAACTGTTTGAATAAAAATACATACACATTTAAAAAATTTTAAAAAACATATATTTAAAACATTAAAACACAATTAATTTCGACAGTATGACCATCTGTCTAGGCACTTGACAAAGACAGATGGTCATACTGTCGAAATTAATTGTGTTTTAATGTTTTAAATATATGTTTTTTACAATTTTTTAAATGTGTATGTATTTTTATTCAAACTGTTACCGATTTTTGTTCGCTATCACATTACCTCCCAAATGGGTCGCTAAAAAAGGCTACATGTTTATCTAAATGGGATATTGTAAAACGATAACACATGAATGAGAATCCATAACTTAAAAATTTTTGCCACAATTTTGTGGCGTACATTTATCTAAACGTTTTGTTTCTACGGTTATTTTGACCGTAGAAAAAAATTCACGAATACCTTTGATTTTTATTTATAAAGAAAACAAATACTTCGAAAGAAAATTTTTGAGGCTACTGTTATTATTTGGATCGACACATCGTAAGTATTTCAAGGCCTCAATTTCTAAACGGACCAAGTTAAGAACCGCAAGGAAGCGATTTCAAATTTAATGAATAAAGGAATTCGAAGGTGTTAGTTAATCAGTCTCATGCATTTTTGGTAAGTATAATTAGGATCGACCTGACAATGACCTGGCGAGAGACAAACACCAAACTAAGGACCTGGAAGTGGACATGAAATGAAGCTTCACCATCTCCCGCTTATCTGTCTATTGGGCAAATAATTTCTTTGCTTATAAATGTAACGTTTATTATCGTTTTCATGAATTAATTATTGGAAATTGAGTTTGATGTTGAAAACTGAAAACTTAGCAGAATTGAATGAAATCTTACCTCCGCGAAGATGGTAAAGACAGAGAAAAGGATCAATCCCAGAAGCTTCATGTTGACGTTGTGGTAATTTAATAGTAGTTGAAAGAGTTTTTATAGCATTGAAAACACTATTCATCATGAACAACGACATTTACTTAAAGAGTTATTACTTATGCTAACGATGAAATTCCAGAAGAATCTAGAAGAAATGGTATCATAAATTAATGACTAGAAGCCCAGATGTTTCATTCTGACAAATATCAGTTATTCGATAAAAGAGTCGTTCTGTTACAGATCAAGATATAAAATGATTAATAGCGTCTACTTTGAAAACGTAAGATTGTGTGATAAAACGAAAGGAAGAGGAGTTACTTTAATAAATTGTTAAGTTTATTATAAATTGCTTTCAATGGTGGGTATTTTTTTTTCTCCCTCTCATTCGTGGTCCTGGTAGCCGAGCAGTAAGGTGCTTGACTGCAGGTTGGAAGCCTCTTCGAATCCTCGTCGGAAGCCGGGATTTTTGGACGTTCCATTCTCCTCTAGCTGGTTCTATGACTTATCCAATCTTCTATAGAATAGCTACTGGATTTTTTTTCCCGGAGTTATAGGCGGGTGAACGTTGTGCTGACCACCTGAATTCATCTCAATCCCTTTGGCCAAAGAATCGTTGGAACCTTATCTTCAGCGCCCTGTGGGCTGAGAGCCTTGGGACAAACCTAACAAATCTAACCACATCATTCACAGAAGATAAATCTAACATTTTTTCCATATCAAAGTGTAAGATCTGTGGAAAGTGAAGGAAGGCCGTCGCTGCTTTTTACAAACAAGTGGTTTGATAGACTCTGATAATTGTATTTTCCAGATTCCAAAAACATTGAAAAAGTTAATCAGTTCAAAACAACATAACTTAGGCGTTAAAGGCAATTTAATTCAATGCAGATTTGGAAAATAATTGTAATTACCCAGGATTTCTGCATTATAAACCTTATCATGACAATAGATGAAATTCAAATATGTTTTAAAATCTTGTCGTCATTAAAATGTTTTATTAAGTTCAATGAATATGCTTAGAAAATTCAAAACGATAGACAGAAATTGTAAGCTTCCGTCATATCAATTGTAACTGAAGTGGCCAAAATATATAATGAACTGAATAAAATGGAACAATCAATGATCGAAATAATCGACAGAAGATATATTTTAGAATATCCTTAATTAATCCTAGATAAAATACGCCATTGCTAGATACAGTGGCGTAGCGTGGGTTTAAGCCGCCCGGGGCGTAGGCCAAATTCGCCGCCCGATTATTCGCCGGCTGTGGCAGCTATGAAAGCCCGTAGTCGAACTCGTTCGAGCTTGAAGTCCTGTTCGTCAATTTCGGTTAGTACAGGTGATGATGCCAGTCGCTAGAGTGAGGAAGATGACTACACTCACTTAAATAAAGGGGATTCCCCGGTTCCGTCACAGTTTAAATAATAAAAGTTCCGTGTTCATTTTAATCGGTCCGAATTGTAGTTGCGACAAAAATATGAAAAGAAATGGTTCAAATTTTAGTTCTGATTACAAAATATAATTATTATTTATTGTGAAATTTTGCCGCCCCAAAAAGTGCCGCCCCCGCCACGCTACGCGACTGGGTGATAATGATTGAATCAGGAATGCCTGTTTTCTAAATTTTGTTTGTAGAGAAGCAAACGATCTGGTTCCTTGTTTTTATGGAACGATAATATTTTAGGGCTTGCTTTAGATACTCATTATCTACTAATGTGTTTGCTTTTTTTAATTGAAGTTGAACTTTATTGTGATCCTATTTCCATTTTCACCGTTTCTTTTTTTTGATTCTTATTCATTCCCTTCGTCTTGTACATAGTGAGTTGAATACCATTCAAAATCTTCATCAAGCCTTAATCCATTATCTGTTTCGATTTGACAATCAGACGATTCCATGCACCTTTCATCAGGGTCAGTTGATGTAAACTCCATTGAAATATTGTTGTTGAAGCAATGAAATAACATTTGATGGAATAACTGACGTTGACTTGGTTTTATTGTTTAAAAATCTACTTAATTTGTATTATTTTTATAATTTTTAAAAAAACAAAAAGAAAAATAAACGTCCCAGCAAGATTTAAGTAACATACACTTCAAGATATTTCAGGATATACTTTTTCATATTTGACTTAACCTTTAAAAGTAACATATATTACCTTTTTGGAAGGTAGATAAGCTTTTCTTACGATTTAGAACAAAGAATTATCTGCACTAGCTAGTAAATTTCGAAATCTTTAAAAAAAAAAAAAAACTATTAATATTTTATAAATTGTAAATAAACATGGAATTCCTTAAGTTGCTTTTCTCGGCTTTTACCTTCTTTACGATTTTTAATTTTTTTGTAAATAACAACGCACTTAAATGTATTAAACTTTACCGCTATTTAAGTGATAGTAATGCTTGATTAAATAGATTCTTACTATTGCTTACATTTGTGGATATTGTTTGTAATTGTAGATGTTTATTATTGCAACTTCCTCTCAATTAATTGTTTTCAATTTTAATTTGCTAATCATTTTCTTACCTTCATTTTTTTGAGTTATCAACTGACGACAGGTGATATTTGTGTCCTGGGATGCTTGAAAGTCCGGAGATTCATTTTTCATAAAAACTCTTTTAGGATGAATGCGAACTGCATACTTTAGCTTTGCGTGAATGAATAGACAATCCTCCTTCTAACTGAGATCTCCGATCACGGAGGTCCTTGTTCTATGGCTTTCTAGAGTTCCTATCATGTCGAACCATTAGAAAGATCCGTGGATATCCTGAGGAATAGATTCTGTGGTGTTTCCCATTGCCTTCCTTAGGAAGTCATTATGGAAAGGCTTCACACCTGAAGATAAAGAAGCGACAAACACAGGAAAGCAAATAAACATCCATGCCGATGCCAGGATTCGAATTCAATTTTAATATAATCCAGACTTTTTTGTAATATCGAGTATTTATTAAAATAGTTGCTAACTATTAACTACAAATGTGGATCGCCAATACTTTCTACTTTCGTTTTTGTATATAATTATTATTGATTTTATTCTCAATATAATTTCACTTATATTAATTGGGCTTCTATTTCTTTCTTTTAACTTAGAACCTTAGTCTCTGTTCCACAAGTGATTTCACCTACCATACATCGTGAATGATTGATAACTCTTCCTTCAACCATCAACCAGTATTAATTAGACCAAATTAGCTCCTTAGGATTTGAAAGAATAAAAAATTTCTTTCATATGACCCTCCATCGACCATTTCTTTGAATAACTTGAAAAATGTATGAATTGTTTTTCTAAATGATTACCAGCTAAATTTCTTTTTTATAAGTTAGTTTGTTTGCTGTTTTATTCTAAATATACAGTATTTTACATTAAATACTTCATACATCCATAAATTCTGGTAAAAATTTTGCGCGCAAATGTCTAGTGTCAAGAGCAAGCGTAGGGTTACTTATATTTTCTGTCCTATTTCTTCTTCGATTTTCTACAAATCGACAAAAACACCTTCCGAAATATCTCATTTTTTCTTCTCAGTTGAGCGACCTACAAAAAAAGATACAACAACATAACATTATCATCTGAACGAGTTATCCAACTCCCGATAGATTTCAGCAGTTGAAGAATTCCGGAGTAACAAGAAGTTCGGCTTATCGTATCATTAATTGTCACCTTATAATTTGAGAAGTGTTAAGGTTGATAGTAGTTTTAAAATGTTAAAGTGGTCGCCCTCCGGACAAGAGAAAAACAAGTAAGCTAAAAGTACTGAAGGCCAGAATTCTGAAAAATCCGCGCTATAGAAGAAAATGGCACTGCAGATGAACTTCCGACACAAACCATGCAGCAGGCGCTCAAACAACACCTGGGAATGAGGTCTTTAAAATGTGATTCATGTCAGATCCTAATGAAAACATACAGAAGAACAACAGGCTGCCTCCATTGTAAGGCTCTTTTCAAACGGTACGGCTCAAAAGTCGTGAAAAGCATTGTCTTTAAAGACTTAAAAAATCTCACGATAGAATGAATTCCAGCGTTAGGACTTCTACCAAATCTGTTAAAGATATTTCACGAAGCAGGCGTTAGGTGATGGTTTGGGAAGAGGTCAGCAGGTTAAACAGTTTGAACTCCATTTCATTACGGAAGAAATCAAATTTTCGGCAAAAGTTTATCTGAATGAGATTCTAAAACCAATTGCTAAGCAGCTTAATCATTGTTTGTTCAATCGACACCCATGAAAATTTCAGCAGGACCCCATCCCTTCCCACTAAGCGAACACCACTTAAGTTTGGTTATCAGACAAAATTCCTGGTTTCATTTCAAGCTCCACCAGATTTAAATCCCTTGGACACTTGCTTTTGGTCGATGTTGAATCTGAAAGCTGCTTTAAATCCCACATAAGCATCGCAGCTCTCAAGAAGCCTTTGTGCCCAGATTGGAGAGCGTGTCTATCACTGTCGAGGCTAGAGGCCAAGAATAATGGCCTGTATTAAGGTGAGTGGAGAGAGGACAGTAAAATAATTAGGTATTGATGAAAATCTAAAAAAAAAATTCAGTAAAATTTATTAAAGTTATTCTCTTTATTTCTTTTTACCAGAAGTTATGGACAAAAGTGATGTACATGTTTATAAAAAATATATGTATATATATTTTTTTTTTAATGTTAACCAGTCCTATCAGGTGTAATTACGTAATTACTCCTGTATTATAGGTGCTGGAAATTTGATGTATGTCATTTAGATTAATATAAAGAAAAATATCAATAAAAAATTTAGAGTTAATATAAATATAACATAGAACACGTTATGTACTTCTTAATATTAAAAAACATTAAAAATATTAAAAATTCTTTTTAATTTTGTTATTGATAATATCATAAAACAGTTAATTTTTAATTGCTTTTATACTGTAATAGTAGTAGTATTATCCCAATTTAGTTGACTAAAAAGTTTAGAATAAATATAATCATTTATTCGAAAACGAAAATTATTTTTAATTTGAGATATATCAAAACTTTTAACCAATTAGATCTAGTTGAACAATTTGAGATATAATTTTCTTTTATATTTTTATTTTTATAAATATTTTTCAGAATAATTTTATAAATATACTTTTCTTTTATATTTAAAATTTTGTATTTGGTTCTTATTTTTAATTTATTATCCTTAGTTTGGTACTTCTAATTAAGAAAAATATTATTAAAAATTTTGTATATCAATCTGCTCATGTCATTTAACTGCTGTTTAGTTAGAAAAGGTATAAATATTTAAGGTATATTTATGAATATTTAAGTTTTTTCTCTTTAAAAATTACTTTTCGGAATCACTAGTCCACTTCTATTTTTTAGTTTTTGGTTGTCTGATTTTACTTGTACAACGCTAAAACATTTCCAAGAATTTTGTTACCTTGCTTATTTATGGTTAAATCTTAGGGACATTTGTTGGTCTCCACCCTCTCTATGCTTCCAAAGTAAAACCTCCGAAATCCATTATTAAACGGATGCACTGATTTATTTAAAACTTGCTGCTGCTGCATTCATTTATGATCCAATTTATAATATGAAAACGATTATTTTGTTCTTCATCCCAATCCTTAAAATGGATCCTCAGCTCTGTTTGGTCAATTCACGATGGATAGAAGATCATAAAAGCTACGTAGTATAATTTTTTTTTTATTCCTCATTATTATCTTCTCCCCTCCCCCCTTGTTTAATTGTGAACATCTCCAATTCCTGCACTTCTATTTGTAATCCGTGATAAAAGATTACTTTATCAAATGCGTTAACATTTTAATACAACTTGTTCTTATTAATTCTTTTAAAGTTTTTAACAATTTAATTTCTAAGTATTTGGTATGAAATAAAATATCTACGCTTGCATTCTACATCTCATTGTCGCATTATTGGATGTGTAGGAATTGAGTGAGGATGGAAAAGTATAAAAATTTAATTTCACTAAAATAATAATTATAGTCTTTTCAAATTTCATTAAATCTCATTTTATGTTTCTATTTTCGCACATATTGACATATAAAAGCTTTAACTTGCAATGTTTATAAAGAACTTTGTTTCAAAGCAGTAGATTTCTTACTTTGGAAGTTAGAATTTTAACATATTGTATTTTACTATATAAATTTAGAGAATTAAAAAAAAAAAATATGTATCTTTCCCGTTTAATTCACGACGTTTTAGTGAAATATGAGACAATTTCTTTTCAATATCAAAAACATTTTAAATGATCAACAATGTTTTTAAAAATTAAAGAATATTAATGAGAATTGTAACTAAATAAAAACACTACAAAGAATTAGCATTTTCTAAAATTTTTCTTATACAAACAACCTTTACTTCTTAAATATTATTTACTTTGAAGTCATATCTCTAATTTATCTACAGAAATTTCTCTATATTTTTCTTTGATGATTATTCTCTGATTTAGCCAGAAACTGACACTTTCTTTGTGCGCCACAGAATTATTGTAATAATTTCTATAATAATTAATAGAATTTCTATAATATGAATTTCTGTAATAATTAATAGAAAAGCGAGAGACTGAGTTTGTTAAATATAAAATTTGATAATAAATTGAATTGTTTCTTCAATTCGTTTTTTTAATGGTTTAAGTTGGAGACAGGTCGAGAATTTAAAATTTGAAACCGCGAAGATGAAAAAGTATTTATTTCTAATAAGCATGCTTAATTATATTTCTAATAATCTACATTCCCTTACATTGGTTAAATAGAAGGTGTAATGGTAGGTGATCGTTGTAAAAAGTGTTTCTTCTAAACTATATGAAACGCTTAATTTCCCTCTCATTATTATCAAATGTAGTAACTTCAAAAAATATCGTGGTGAGAAATACAATTGACGAATAATATCAGTTTATATAATTTTCCACTCCTTTTTTCGTTGTACAACATATTAGCATTTTTCAAGGTTTTTGAATAATTTCAAAAAACCTTAACTACGGAATTGTGGATTTCTGGAAATAGAAAGTTTAAAAGAAAAACCGGAAGTTTAAGCTTTATTTAAGTATTAAACCAAAAATTTCAAAATTTAGCTTTCATCTATAAAATGAGCATAATTAACTCTAGTTATTAACTGTATATTAATAGTATGGGGTAGTTAATATAGAACATCAAGCAGCAGAAACTGTCAAACTTTTTTTATAAAATATAACATCTAAGCCTTGCAACATTACATTATATTAAAAACCCTCGTGAATTTTTATTGAATAAAAGTTTTTAGTAAAGTATCGCATGATAGTGTTACAAATTTTTCCCAACCCTTTTTCCGAACAATCTGTATGAACCTTTCGTCTCAAATCAGCAGTTCGTGAAGTACTTTTGTGCTGCCCACCATGCATTGCAGCAGTTCACTACTTTTCATTTGCACTAAATATATATATATATTGATCGTTTCTTAGTCTTAAAACGTATTTCACCAAATACTAGAATGTTCTCAATACATTTTTTCGTTATTGATGGAAACAAAAGATACGACGGTGGCAAAAATGTTTTCGGGAGAATTGATAAATGTAAACAGATCGTATAATGAGCTGCTTTTTTAGTCTTAAATACTTATATTTATTTTTGAATTTCAAACTTTAACTTATGCAACTCTTTCTGATTTTCAGAGTATAAAAATCTGTGTCTAATTATTAGATTTTTCTTACAAGAATTAGATAGTTCACTAATTATGCTTGATTTGCTCTTCACTGTAAATCATCAGATTCAGGTAAGTTAAGGCCTGAGATTACAACACATTTTCACTCTTGGAGTACATTTGGTAGAATGTTTCTTGATTCCTAGTTACATGAAAGTCCAAATATAATGATGGCCTAACTAATTCTCAAGTAATATAATTCTGGCGAAGTTATTTTTTTTGTCAGGCAACTCAATGAAATAAAATAGGAGTTTTTGTCGTTTTAAAGATAAACCTTTAGTCCAAGAATCCTTCTGATTATATGTATAATAACTGACAATTTTATCTAAGACATCCGACAAATAAGTAATCTTATATAGTTTGGTTTTGAAGGAGTAGTGGTATATTAATATTCCTCACTACTCATTGTCTGAGGAATTTTCGCACTCCGGATGAGATATACTTAATATTTCGGTCCGGTACCTCGAGCCTTCTTCAGGAGATGTAGATTATTACATTAAGTCTGACACATTTCTGTTGTCAGTTTTTTTTCGATAAGTTGTTTGAGTGGATTTGCTAATTTAGAGACTTGGCGGCACACCGATGTTTTCGGAAAAAACTGACAACATGAATGCGCCAGGCTTAATGTAATAATCTACATCTTCTAAAGAAGGCCCGAGATACCGGACCAAATATTAAGTATACTTCACCCCGGAGTGCGAAAATTCCTAAGACAATGAATTTATCCAGTAGGAAGTAATGTCGTTTTATACTTTAGTAAATATCTTAAATTCTGATAAATTAAACTATTTAATACTAAATGTTGAGTTTAATTACCAATAAACGATACCTATCTTTTTTTAAATATTAATGCCAAATTGTAAAGAAGTATCATCAAAGGTAAATCTGGCTGATGAAGCCTACTAAGGCTGAAACAGCTGTCCCAGATTCCCGAGATCGTAGCTCAAGGTGCCAGCACATTTGTTTATTTGTGCATTTTCAAGTTTTTTCACTAATTAATCGAAAATTATTGGAAATGTGATATGTACCAAAAAAATTGTGAGATCTCATGATTATGACAAAATATTTAATAGCTTATAAATGCGATATGCAATAATACGCAACATAATAGTCTTTTATATATTAGGAAAATGTTTGTTATCATTGTTATCATTGATAAAAATATCAGTTCTCTCATTGATTGTTTTAATCCTAAAATTTAGATAAGTATTGTTGTAAGTAAAGTATTCAGTTCAAACGAATTAAATTTTTGAACTTTAATTATGATTAATATTATAGAACAGGATTTTGTTTCTATAGTTTTAAAAAAGTATTGCAGAAAACACTCTAACTTAATGGAATTACAATTTCTTAGTTGCACATCTTGTTGGAGCTGATGCTGCTAATGATGAAGCTTCCATCTCATAAGGTACAGTTGCTTGTTGAAGTCTTGGAAATGACAGATAAGTCGAAAGTGTTCGTCTTCCTATGACTTCAACAAATTTTAGAGACATTATTTTAGCTTTATCAACTATCCACTTCATTATATTCAAAAACTGCTTATCAATCCTACCAGCTTCCAGTTGCTTCTGCTTCACAGCAGCTTCAGAACAAGACACCAAATGGCTGAGACCCATAGAGAGACGTCTGAACAGTCGTCCGATATTTTGAATGATAGCTACTGGGATATTGTCTTTGTTGTTACCAACTGTGAAATCTACTAATTCTAACAATGATAGAGTATCTTCCAGAATCTCCAGTGCCTCCTCCTCTACTTGATCTTCATCTTGAATCAATGCCTTTCCCCTAGTGAAGTTCTCTCGCAGTTCCAAAAGAGCTACCGTGAAAAGAGACAGGCGTCCTTGTCGAAGACAACGTATCAAGCGATTTCCGATTTCTTCATCAGTCTGGGCATCAAATATACCGGGGTTTTCTATTTGGCGCTGATCTTCCTTAAGTTGATTATGGTTTTCTGCAAATATCTTATTGCAGAATTGCGAAACAACTGACTGAGGCTTCATTGCTGAAATGTAAGATAAAGAAGAAATAATGTATTAACAGAATTGCAATAAAAAACTTGAGTTAAACTGAATGAATATAAAAAAGACAGAAAGGTTTAAGAGCAAAACATTGGTTGATTTAACAATGAACAGTTTTAGAATTGTGATCTTTTTAAAAACTAGGCCCCCCCCCCTGTCTATGAGATAAGTAAGTATGAGATAATCCAAGAAGAATCGATTTCTAGTTATTATGACAAAAAGTGATATTTTATTCCTTTTTGAATGAACTCATTATTTGATAGAGTGCGAACAAATAGAATAAAAGTAGGAGGGGTATTGGGGGACTAGCAGTAGTTCCAATGGTTAGCGTTCTCATTAGTCTCGGTTCGAATCCAAGCAAGGTGAAAAAAAAATATAATTTGGCTTTCTCAACAAGGGAAACTAATAATTAACAATTGCACCGGACAGAGAGACAGAGAAATAAAAGATTTTAGTAATACAGATTTGTTAATAATACGTATCATTGTAAGAAATTACTTGAAAAAAGAGATGTTGCATTTTATATCAATTTATTCCACATTTTATCAAATCAACATGAAGACGACAACAAAATTACAATTTAAATGAAAATAACATTTGAGATTAATAAATATGATAAACCTTTTAACAATTTTCAATAGTTTTAGTTATTCATCTTTGTGGATCACATGTAAATCTGGAAAGTTAAAATGATGATAATACCTTGTGATCAACAGATCAATTAAATATCCTGCCTCCATTTTATTATGATAACCTTAGCACAGATACTATAGCAACGCCTTTGTTTTACATTAACAAAGGTTTATTAGGTTTCAGTAACAAAACAAAAGGGCTCATAGGAAATGCAATTACATATAAGCCTTTTGGATGCAAGTGATGTATTACGTTTCTTGAAGTGTTTAGCTTATTTGCTGAATTATTTTCCAACGTTAAGATAAAGAAACTTAAATTATCTTTCCTTCAAGTTCTATAGTAACCAATTCCGAAGATGTTAGGTTCTTAATTAAGTTAAAAAATCGCAGTTGTTTCTATCAACAAGAACGGACGAGATATTTGGACAGTCCCAAGGATTTTTCGTCACGTTATTATTTTTGTTAATTTGAATGAAGGTGTTAAAGTTCAGAGTCAAGTTCATAAATTAGATTTGATATTTAATTGTGTATCAAGATAAAGTTATTTATTTAAGGTATAAAAGCAGATCAAATAGAATTAGTCAAGAAAAGAAGAAGTGTATATAATAAGACTGGATCACACTGCTATAAAGTTACAAGTTAGTTAAGATGGGATAGTCAAGTAAAGGTTAATTTTATCTCTATTCTTATTTATCCATAATCTTAAATCGTTATCCATCCAGAAATTGCTGTTACGTTATGTTATGAACGAAGCAAAAGGTAACCACAGTTGTAGATTCTATGGTTGATATTTAAATCATTTGTTTATTTTCGTTATCGTATCTCTACGGCAAGCCATATTTTTTTATATTCTTTGTCATTGCTTGCTTATCAATTGGTGATCCATCAAAAAATTGCAACTTCCAAAATGAATCTAACTACGGACTCTATGTCATTCATTATTCCTTCCTCATACACAAGTAAGTAAAACGTGATATAAATAAAGTGATATTAAGTGTAAAAAAGTGATATTCATTTACCATCATGCTTCCAATACCATAAGGCAATAAAAATTTACAGAATTTATAAGCTGAATATATAAATATATTCCTAGTAACATTAACTCACTTTTTTTCTACAGTAAGTAAAAAGTTAATTTTCTACAAGATTCTGAACGAAAAAAATATAAGAATTGAAAATAAACTGTTTGTAGAGTTTTATGTTTTTGTTTTTAAGTTATTTAAACTTAAAATTATTTGCAGAACATTAATAAAATAGGATGGGAAAAAAATCTAGGACGAAAAAAAAAATAGTAAACCTATTTTAATAAAATAGCAGACCTATTAAAAAAAATAGAAAATAAGATTCTTCTTTTAAATATTCTGAATTGTACTAACTCTCTTTGACAAGAAACTGTTTTTGTTTCTTTAAAATCATTGTTCAATTATAATGAAAATAATGCGAGGGTAAAGAAGAGCTTCATATTTTGAGATTAATAAATATTCGATGATCTTCATTTTTAGGAAAAATTTTGAACAATATCATGTTAAGTACTGGAATTTACAACATTATTTTTAATCACGAAATTTTTAAAATAATCGAGAAAAACTCCTTATAATAAAAAATAACAAATAGAAACTTACCAAAAATATTTTCGTAAGTTTCTCCATTCACTTGTGTTGCCATAATATGTAGGATTGATTCCAATACGAGGCTTAATAAGTCATTTAGTTTCTTTGTATCTTCACACTCATTCTAACCCACTGAAAGGTCTTCAGCCAAATACTTTGGCAATCACGTGACAATTTCCACCAAGTTTATTCATAGCAACATTTATTGGCGTCCATCCCATTAGCACAAACCATCTGTTTACAAGTTTATTTAAAGTAATGGAAAAGCTTTTATGGGAGAAGATATTCACTAAGTTCAATGGCAATTAATATTTATTTTAAAAACTTTCACTTCAAACACAATTTATGTTACTTTGTTTAATAAGTCCTTTTTTATTTTTCATATGACCTACCCAAATAGAGGACGAATTGTTCAATCTAAATTTAGCTTTGTTTGTTGTTTCATAAAAAAGTTGAAATAAGCCAAAATGTTGAGCCATAATGTAACTGAATTTTTTAAGTCCTATTAATTTATTATAGGCGTTAAATTTAATTACATGACTAATTAAGTTAAAGTTAAAGTTGCGATCAGGCCCAGAGGACCGCGCAATGCAACTGGAGGGTAGGCTCCAGTGTTCAGAACCTACGGGACAAAGTTGAGGACGGGGGGTCGGCCCGTCGCTCGCCCGCCTTTAACTCCCGGGAAAGAAACCCGGTACCCATTCTATAGAGGGCTGGGTAAACCCTAGGACCCGTTTGGAGGAGAAAGAAGCGTGGAAAAATTCCCGTCCTCCGCCGAGGCCGGGAATCCAACCCGCAGCCAAGCGCCCTTACCCACTCGGCTACCGGGCCCACACATGACTAATTATTAAACTGATTGAATGAAATTAATATCTCCAGGTGTTACATAGTTCAAAAGTATCATAGGATAAGACAAAGTTTGTATCTAATGAATAAATTTGTCATTAAAGGAATTCCGCGATTTTTAGACTAAAATTAAAAGGGAAGAGATAGAAATGAAAACAGATTAGAAATAAGATCAGAAATTATCTTGATCACGATTAAGATTATAAACATAAATAATATAAACTATTAAAAAAGATTTGGAAAGTACCTTAAGATGATTGATTCATTTATTACTGAAATGAATCATTATTATTTATTCTATTGATATCGTTGCTAATGTTGCGGAATAAAATTTCACTAACTTCTCTGGGAAACTAATACTGTTTAGTTTGGATTCATTAAATGCTTCTTGGAATCGACAAGAAAGACTAAGGATCTGAATGTTACATTTATGTAGAATACTCTGTATAAAAATGAAATATATTCATGTCATGTTGTTTGCTACAATACTTCATCTTGATATTTAATAAAAACTTTTGAAACTTCAGCACTTCTCGAATGAACCAGTATGTCAGAAAAGTATTAATTAAACTTTACGAAGTAATGAAATAATGTTATGTTAAATATGTATAGTTAAATTTTGGCAATACGTTAGATTTTATTATTTTTTTGTATTTTCAGCGTTTATCAGTTTAATAAAAGTTTTTCTTCTTCTTTAGTCTTATAATTTGAACTTATTTTTCTGTTTGATATTGTGAGATAATAGAAATTTCAAATTTACGAAGACAATAAATGATATGTTTGTAATATTTAGTATTGTACTGTTCAATTAGTGTAAGTTTTATCGTTCTATTAATATCCTAGGAAATGACGAAAACTCAACAAGTTCAAACAGATAGTTTTGGTAATTGAAGGAAACAAAGTTTCTGGTAAGAACTATGACTTTACAAAGGTAAGAATTAAAGTGAGATTAAAGAAAGGAAACCCTTAAAGAAAAGGCAGCGAAACATTGTAAAACGTCTAAGGATTCTATTTTTAGTGTCCATTAGAAATTTAATATTTTCATGATACTTAACTGTAGAAAATCATTACAATTCCTACTATGTCTTGTAGAAAATAAACAAACAATCGGAGACAAATTAAACAAAATATTAGCACTACTCAGTTTGAAATGATAAGACAGAAAAATGTAGTCAGCAAAAATTAAGAGTCTCTCAGAATAAGAAAGTCTAATATTAATTGAGAGAAGAAATTGTATTGATTAGTGCCAGAAAATGCGCTAAATCTTATTAAAAAACCTTATTAATGAATAAATTACAGGCACTTAAAGGAGTCTTTATCATCTTTAGGATGATATTAACTTAATATATTTCCACTGTCTTAAACTTATATCAGCGACGACTTAACACATTCGTAATAATCGTTAAAGGGAGAATAACTCCTTCAGTTGCAGCTTCAGAAGCTACAATTGACTGTAAGTTACTGAGTAAAGGATTCAGGGAATTCATTAAAGGTGGAGAGGAACAAACTAAGCCAATTCCAGCTGTCACTAATATTGCCTCCACAGCCACCCACTTCATCATCCTCCAAAACTTTTTTCTTTCCAGTTTCCGTACTGCCTCTTCTGTATTTGTCAACAGGTAATTTTTCCTCATAGACTCCCAACAAGTCACTAAATTGTAGAGACTCGATGAAAGACGACGGAACAGTCTCCCAATATTTTGCACAACGGAAGGAGGGATTTCAGTTTTGCTGTTATCGACTGTAAAATCCACAAGTCCCAGAAGAGATAAAGTATCTTCCAGAACTTCAGCCGCTTCATCCTGCAGCTGTTTCTGATCATCTGTCATATCTTCGACCACTTCAATGAAGTCTCGCAGTTTAAGAAGAGCTTCTCTGAAGAAGGGCAAACGATTCTCTCGGAGACAAGTGATGAGACGATTCCCGAGCTCTTGATCATTGCGTGGATCAAATGTCACAGGCACTGATCCATCAGCTGGACTTAGCTTGTTTTTCTGCTCTTCATGTACTGTTAAAATTGCATTGCAGAACTGAGAGACAGCTGTCTTGGCATCCATGGCCTAAAATTAGCAAAGAATACTATTTAAACTCTCTAAATACTATATATACTCTCATAAAAATGAATACAAAAGTGAAAAGAAAACATATAATAAATGATAATCAATATATTTGAACCACAATATATTTGAAGAACCACAAACAGAATGTTTTAAATTTTATGAACCTAGCTCCGTAAAAAGTTCAAAATATTATACATTTCATAAGATGTAAGATAAAAATTGCACTACAAGCTGTTGGATAGATAAAATCGAGGTTAAATATTTAAAATAAAATAGGATTGGGTTGGGGGGGGGGGTGAACCAATATTTCAAGTATCGTCAGATACACATTATCAAGACTAGGAAATAAAGACATGAATTGTTCCTTGTGCTTGTTGGTAAAATTCCCTTTTTTCTTAGCCCATTATCAAGGTTTGGAAGGAGAAAGATGTGAATGTGTATTGTGGATTATTTTTTTGGTTAACTAATGA
The DNA here is from genome assembly GCA_023159025.1 of Thereuonema tuberculata. Lineage (NCBI taxonomy): Eukaryota > Metazoa > Arthropoda > Chilopoda > Scutigeromorpha > Scutigeridae > Thereuonema > Thereuonema tuberculata. Next base: position 4,382,066 of record JAFIDM010002131.1, read on the forward strand.
GAAGTAGTTGTAGTAGTTAACCAATAAAAAATTAGGAGGTTCCATGTGGGTCATTAAATAAGTAAGTAAATAAATAAAAAAAAGAATTATTGATATGATTATTGTACTTATAATTTTTTTGAAATGTTACCAGCTATGATTAAAAGTTGGGATGTCCATTATGATCAGGAGGGAGTGAAGGGGAAAAAATCAACTAAACAAAAAAATTAAAAATAAATGATTATTGTATTTAAAGATATATTTTTAGGATGTTGCCGATTGTGATTGTATTATATGCATTGTATTTGATAATAGAGTAAGCTTCAGCTATTGTTCCTTCTTGATATTGGGCAAACAATTATTTTGAGTGTGATGAGAGATAGCCATAACGTTTTTGAATTCAGGTGAATGGCCAGAATCAAGAAAATGTGAAATGGTAGCGAATCTATTGTCGTTTTTTTGAATTTGCAAAACAGTTTTTTTTAATTATCTATTTATTTATTCAGTTTTATTGATTTATTTATATAGTTTTCGTTTTAATTGCTATGGTAATGCTTTAAAAAGGCTTTGGCTTTAAAATACATGTGATAAATTCTGGCAGATTAAAAGTTGATACACAAAATTATTAATGCTATTAATATATTAACTTAGTAAAAATTAAAAAGGATAACTTTTTTTTTTACGTAGCAATATAATACGCAATTACAATAATATTTTTCTAGAAGTAACAGTCTTCCTTAATGATTTTCATTTTTCTAAACATCTTTTATCTGATAATTTTAAAAAACAGTTAAAAATTATAAATGTTGAGGACATTTAATTTAACCTAATTTAAGATTTTAATTTTAAACAAATTAAAAATATAGAAAAATTAAAGTAATCTTATCTCCAAGTCTAAAAACTTATAAACAAAATTCCACTTTAACAATAAAAATAAAAACTACATTTGAAAATTAAATATTTTGAGTAACTGCTATTAATTAAGACAGAATCATTTAATTGGAAAAAAACAACAACATTATCTCATATTATTTCAATGAAGGCATTTAGCCTTGATTTTATTCGCTACTTCAAAAGCTTTTTCTTTATCCACATAAATACACACGTACATACAATTATATATATATATATATATATATATATATAAAAGTAGGAACGTGGGTATTTATAATAACTGATATACAGGGCCGTAGCTACCACCGGGGCCCCCGAGCAAAGAGGGCTCCCGAAGTGGGATTTTTATTTTACGAAACCATAATCACTTGTTGCCCCGGGGCCCCCAATCATCTAGCTACGGTACTGCTGATATATATATAGAGAGAGAGAGAGAGAAAGAGAGAGAGAGAGAGAGAACGAGATAAATAGAGATAATAACGTTGAACTTCTTTTTATAAATAAATTTCATTTTAAAATTTCTTTAGCTAGAGAAAAAAAATAATTAAAAGCTAATCTGAAAAACATAAAATATATGTATACATTCTTAAATATATGAATTTGCATCAAAAATAAATTAGATTTAAAAAAATCTAAAATACTGCAAATGTAATAATAAATAATATGAATCCAATCCAACCTTACAATATATGCAAAAATCCATAGCTAAAATATTGAGCAAAATAGTAAATTAAAAATTTAAAATAAGTGGGGTAAAATTCTGAATAAGTCAAGTAATTGTAAAATTAATGCCTGAATCCATCTGTTGACGTGAAATAGATTAAAAAGTACGAGAAATGATTGAATCTCGAGTGAAAAGTTTTATTACAATTAAATGATGAAATCAAATTTGTTAGTAAGCTTTTTATTTTATGTATTTATTATTATTTTTCTAATTAATCAAATTAAATAAAAATAAAAAATAAATTGAAATAAAATTCAATCCTGTGTTCCCTCACGCTTCTGCAATACTTAACTAATCCTCTCCCATTTTCCCGTAAATGAACTCGACTTCCTTGCAGTTGAACCTAGATAAGCACTTCGCTGTTGTCAACTAAGTTAAATAATTTAAGTTGATAACAGAAATATATAAACACACCCTTCTCAAAGAAAACTAGTAACTGGGTTTTTCCTTCTCCTTCTCTTCCTCACTTATATTTAAGAACACTTGTCTGGTACGAAATAAGATCAGGTTAATAATTTGAAAGTTATAAAGTTCCTCTAATGACAGAAATGGAAGAAACATAACAGTCAGGGACTTCCTTAAGACCTCCTAACTTGTACAACATTTCAGGGTAACAAAAGATTATTTTCACTTCTCCCCTTTCAGTGAACGAGACCCTGGTGTCAAAGTCGCGACTTACACAAAGTTTCAGGACTCTCTCCACTCCCCCACCCTTTTTTTTACAAAAATAGTCAATGCATTAATATTAGACAATATCTGGATATAAACAATATTAAATTACTTTATTTATAAAGGAAAAAAAATAGATTAAAAGAGGCCCTTGATTATAAACAGTTTTATTTCAGTTATTTTTTTTGTGACTGATAATTTTTAAACTTGAGAATTTTCACATTATTTAAATAACGGAACTGCTTAAAAATATATTTCCAGGAAAATGACAGTATCTTGTTTCATTGACATCTCCTTAAACAGTTAATTTAAATCCACCATTTATTTTCACTAAACAATTTAACTATTTTTCGGGCCTCATCTGCAAATGTCATCATTCGAGAAAGATCAGAATATTAGTGACTCCTTGTCAAAAACGATATTGCACATGTTGAGCCAGGATTCATAAACGAAAATAATGATCAGGGAACGTCATTTTGATGAACCATAAACAAACAAACAAACAATTATTGGTTGCAGAAAAATCAGAGTTTTTATTTGGACGGGGTTATGCTTTTTCATAAAAGGGTAGATATGAATTATTTAATAATTTGCCTAAAAATATATTTAACATTTAAAAAGCAAAATAAACATTGGAAACAAAGAGCTCTTGAGATTTTCAGATCCTACTTACCTATATATGATTAATTGAAACTTCTTTAAATAAAGATGGATATTAAGAATTCATCTTCAATGATCGTCATTTAATTTTCATCGTTTTTAAACAAAACCTTAAGAAAACTACTGGACAGGAATCACGAGTTAAGTTCGTAAGAGAACTGAGGAAGGGTCACGTGATCAGACTACCTCCACTTCATCTGGTGTTTAGTTCCGGCATCATTTCTTGGCAGTCTGCCCAGCAACAGTTGAAGGTTATTTAGGGAACGGGCTAACTAAAATAATTCTCTAATGTAGTATTTATATAAACTGAAAATCAAGGATTGCTCTGAGTCATTACAGTTTTTAAATTATATTTGAAATAATTAAAAATGCTTTAGATCATAATAACAAAACAAAATTAAGGGAGTGACTTAAGCAATGTCGTGATGATTAGACCATTTCTGAAACTATAATCAATTTTACTTAGAAAATTTTACAAGAAAATTAAAGTTCTGTCTTGGTAATTCAGAAATACTTTTTATCCAAGAAAAAATATCTTTAAAAAAACACTAGGGACCAGAAGCTTTTTAAATTTATTTAAATATTTAAATGTACATATAAGTATAAAAAGAGAGAATATTTAAGGTTTTTAATTAAAATAAACTACCATTAAAATAAACACCGACACAATATCATTATTGGAAATATTATTAACCCTTATCAATTCTTCTATTAAGTAAATATTACATTTCGTCCCATCAAGCTATCATGTAGCGAAGTTTCTTAACACGCATTACGTAGCAAAAGAAACAAATGAATAAAGTCTATTCAATTCCAACATCACGACATGGAAAAAAAAAAAAACTTGAATTTTCTTCTATGTAATGCATTTATAGTTTTTTTTTTTTTTAATTTGATCTTTGAACTGTTTATTTTTCTTTTACTTTTCTCTGGTATCAAAAGGACTTTCTCTTACTTCCTACTGTCTCAATTTTTACCTTTTTTTTTCTTTTGCCAATGAACAACTGCTTTTTTTTTATTTAATTTTTGGGATCTTTTTATCAGCGTATTCAATCATGGCACGAGAATTATCTCGTATTTATCAAAATTATCTCGTATTTCTTTTTGTGTATGTGTGGGTGTGTTTTCTTTTTTTAAGGGGGATAGGGCTGTATACAAACTTACTTTACGTTATTTCATAAATAAGATTTGTGTCAAATATGAAGAAAATCCGTCTTAGCGTGATGCATATTTAACAGATAAGGGATCTAAGATGTCGTATGTTCAAAGACCGATTTAATTAACTTTTTCGACGTCACATCATCCAACCAATAAAACAGTGATATCGTACAAGAGCCTAGGTTGCCTTTGCCTAAAACCTACTGTGCAAAGGAAGAATTTTAATGGTGTCATTTGAAATGTTTCTCCTAAAATATCAATTCTATTTTTAGATAAGTTACTTCATTTCTTTAATTTCGTGTTTTCATAAAGTTGATTTATTAATTTTTCAAAAACAATTTTTAATTTTTACAATAATCAACAGAATAAAAAGCCTAATATAAAAAAAAAAAACAAAAAACGAAGAGGGAACTAGTAACTGATAGTACAAACATTCACCAAAAGATGTCGCCACTTACCAAGGATTCATTTCTATGTTCCCGTTTGGAAAAGATCCTCAGATGCTAAATTACTTTTAGAAATTACACGTCATTTTTCTGATGAAAAATTTTAATTCAAATTGACTGCTTTAAACATATTTTTTAGTTGATATTTGAATAATCAATGTAAGAAGTAATATCAATAAAAAAATGCCAATATTTTGGTTCGTTGATGTTCTTTAACAGTTGTAGTTCAGAAATTTAAGTTGTTTATCTTAACTTTTAGATCAATTGTTGACTATAACTTTACAGAATTGTTTCATTCTCGTGAACTTTGTTTGTAATTAAGGAAATTTACTTTCATAAGAATCAATGGTGGCGATTCTTCAAAAATAAACGCCTCGAAGTGACAATTGTTCAAGATTACATTTGATTATCCTTTCTTGTTGGATTTTAAACCTTTTTAGATAATAATGTAGGATTCTTAAACTTTCAAACGGAGTCAAAATTCAGTCGATGTTTCCTATAAAAATTATGGAGTTAATACTAGTTCAAAGGTAACCTGGGGTAGTATTTTGCTACTTCAGTGAAAGAAGAATGATCAGAAAGACGGAATTCTATCAAAATGACATCCGAAGACCCAAGTCCCAGGGCCTGTTGCTGGGAAGATTTACCTCCGGAGATTACTACCAAGATCTTTACCTACCTATCATTAGATGACCGTAAAAATGCATCAAGTGCCTGCAGAGTCTGGGCAGAAGTTTTTAAATGTCCTGTTCTTTGGCAAAAGATGACCTGTGCCTTTTATTCTTCCCCCGGATCTGAAACCGATATCCCGGAAGATCGCTTCCCATCTCCTACATGTAGCGGAGAGTCGGCCATTGGATTTGCCTCGGCTTTTGGAAGAAACTTGCGATACCTGTGGCTCCACGGTGTGGTGGTGGAGGACTTTGAAAACCATACAGTTCGTAATGATATGGCTTTGTTTTTTAAACGGTACTAATTATCATACTAATTTAAAAATAAGTATTTAGTTATCAGTCAAGCTATTATGAGGAAATATGACAATCAATGGACTATCAGGTGGAATTGTCGATTGCTGAAATAGCATTTGATAGTCTTTCTTTAGTGTTCATTTAACAACTTCTTCTTATATCATCCACTGTGTCTAACTTATCAATTTGAAATAGATGAAATGAAATAATATTCATCAAGTGATTAAATAAAAACTTTTGGTCTGGCAATAGCTTAATATACTTTCTATTTTGTTGCAGGTTGCTTGAATCCGAATGCCAACTGAAAGAAATGAAACTAACTGGTTACATTGACTGCGTATCTTGTACTATTTTCACAAATTTATCAGAGTTTTTAAAGTCTCAGACGGAAATTGCAGTGGCTCGTATCTCGTGGGATCTGCCAATTTCTAGGGGTGTTCAGCTCCTTCAAGCTCTCAGTACAAACTGTCATGACTCGATGAGGGTACTTCGAATGCATTACTGCTTTTATTTCTATCAACCAGTTTACAGGTTCGTTTTAAACTAGATATGATTGAAGCTACTTTAGTTTTAATATAAAATAAAACCACAATGCCGCCATTAAGTTTTTAATCTGTATTTTAAAAAGTCTTAGTTTCAAAATGCTTGACATTTTGATATTTTAGTATATTTTGTTTGATATTTCGGTATATTTTCCATAAATAAAACCAGAAACAAACAAAAAAAAAAACACACACACACACACAAAAAAAAAAAAAAAAAAACCTCCACTATGATTTGAACATTTTCTTTAATTATCTCCATTCAGTGTGTGATCATGTGAACATCAAAATAGTTTCAACAATAATTCCGCATGGTTTTTAAAGCGTTGCTGGCTTTTAAGTCGTTTTCCATCAATTCCTTAAGTTCTGTTTTATTTCTTTAACTTTATTTAACGAAGTAAAAATAAACAGGTATTTCATCTGGGCTTCGTTTCATCGTTAAATGTAATTTTATTCTATGCCCAATTTTTAATTCCTTATGTCACGACAGGTGTAAGTATTCTTGTATAAACTGTCATTCAAATTTTCATACAATATATATTAACGAGCTCAATGAGACCAATATTTATCCTCATCATCATTAGCACCTTTTCTGTCAAGAGTAATTTATAAAAATATAAATTTTCATCTTTTGTAATTGATTCCATTCCATTCTATCCATTCGTGTTCTCTCTTTTTCATTCAGAATAAGCATTTTATATTGTCTGTTTGTGCTGGTCCATAATCATTCAGTGTCATTCCAAGCATCTGTAGATTTGATTGAATCGCAGATAAGATGACATCGTCATCATGTAGACATGCCCTTTAGCCGATCATCTTCATCGGCATTTCAGGCTTAACAGTCTTTCTCAGAAAAACATTCATGTATACAATGTTTCATGAGGATTCTCAGGATGGTGTTGCTGAGATACATATTGACCGACTTAACCCAAAATTCCTACCCAGTGAACACAATATTTAGGAGATACTCATTGATGATTTAGAGAAAAAAGAAAAGCAAAAAAACATTTCATTCAATTGTTATCTTACCTAAAGGGTCCAGCGACTGAGATGTGAGCTGGAGTAGCTGAGTTCTATTCCCGGCGGAGGTCGATATTTTTTCCTAAGATTTCTTTTCCAGGCAGGTCCAATGTTTCACAAAGCACTCTTTAGATTGAGATCAGGAGTTAAACATAGCCCTCTTTTGGTTTCCCGAGAGTTAAAGCAGACAGATGTAAAACGCTGACCACTGCAATCTCAACTCAGTTTCGTTGTCAATGAATGCCAGGAACCTGTCTAGGACTTCTTACAATTGCAAACATGACATTTTCTCAATCTTCTGATCTGTTTCCCTTTCTCATTTAATAACTGCAAGAGGAAGAATATCCCATTCAGAAGATTTTTTGAAAATTCGCCTAAAAACTTCGGAAGAGGGTCTTTGCTTTGGAAAATGCCTTCGATATTCTATTGCTGCTGCAGCTGCTGTTTTGATGTCTATACAAAAGCAGGATAATTCAGTGTAAATCAGGGTATTCGCAGTATACATAAACAAATAAAACAAAGTCACAGATATACTATATACTAACAAAAGCAACTAACAAACCAACTAACTAGTGTCTCTATGAATTTCAATGAGCTTAGTAGGCTCCTAGACTGTAATCGCGTATTCTCGGAAACCGTATTTCTTGCGATGTAGTGGTTGAAGCAGTTCTGCTAGACCTTAATAAACTTTAAGAACTGTTCCTAAATTCAATACTTTTCACAGCTTTCAAAATTTCTGGAACATCGGATAGTCCTCGTGAAACACATGGTATATAGAAAGCTTGGAAAACTTATTCACAGTGTATTAAAATTTTAAAATATGCCCAATTTTTTGACCGAAGTAAAACTAATTATAGAAAATACATTTACAAAAAATGCTGGCCCCCAATAAGCTCATATATGCTTTCAAACATTTACAATAATATATTATAAAATATAATTAAGTTTCTTGGAGCGGGAAAATTTAGTGATTATGATTCATGTTAGTTAATGTAATGAGGAATAAAATTGAAATATCATGGAGACATTGTGACATTGTGACTTTGCGTTCTTCCTGTATAATTTTTACCCCAAATTTGTCCCGATGAATGCGAACCTTTCGAAGTTTATATCTTCAATGCCGAAGGAGCCTAAATGATTTCTTGTTCTTTAATTTAAACAGTTCTGTATCTGCTACCACTTTGTAGGCTTCTTCTGGTATTTTTGGGCGGGGGGGGGGGGGAGAAGATGGATTAATTTTGATTCCATTTTTAAAAGCTTAGATGATTACTCTGATAAGTAAGGGGGCAATGATGATCAGCAATGGAAATAAGGAAGCCGAATTCTGTTTTCCCATTATTTTTTCTAAATTTATTTACATTGTTAACCATTCTTTTTTATTCCTTACTATAACAGGAGCAGGGATTACCAGGAGTGTATGAAGAAATGGCGTAGACTCGAAGAAGTCAGTGTCAATTATGACTGCCTAGACAATGAAATTTTGATGTGTTTGGCAGGTTATTGTGGAGCCACGTTAAATAAATTATCCATATACCGTCAATACTGGTTCAACGATGTTGTTGGATATTATGCAATACCTGGATGGGTTTGGAAAGAGGCTAAACTTTTAGCTCCAAATTTTTATGTTGAATTCATTCTGTGTAGGTATTTGCTGATGTAAAATTGTACTTAAGTAGTTTTCTAAATAATTTTGCGGAACTTAATCATTATATTGCTGATTTTTATTTCATCGTTCTGAAAATAATTTCATATCGTCGAATATTAAACCGAAAGTTTTCCTGTAATGTTGAAAGTCCAGAAACCAATCTGGGAATAAGAAAAATTTACATTGAGTGAAGTGATAAGAAAAATCTAGTAAGACAGGACAGTTGAAATAAAATCGAAGATATTAAAAACG
>JAFIDM010002131.1:4391032-4402581 GCA_023159025.1 Thereuonema tuberculata
TGTCAGCATTTTTCCAGATAGGCAGAAATAAATACCACATTCTTACAGTGTTTTTGCCTCTTAACACGATGGTGAAGTCTGTTTGCCGATCCGACCTTCCGTTCGGGAGTTATTTAGGGGGGAGGGGACAGACACGAACGACAAACGCAGTAGCTCCCAAATATGTCGCTAAAAATTATTAATTACAACATTTTCAGATAATTTGGATGAAGTAAATGTTATTTGAAGAACTGAAAAGTAAATGTAGAAAGTGCGATATTGAGAAAAAGATTATTAAAAGTTAATTTGTCTTCTGCACGAGGAGAACCATTCTACAGGACATTCTATTGCTGTACTATTTTAAGAAAAGGTTTCATACTTAAACTAACACTATCGTCATTCTCCTTCAAAATATCATACCATTAGCTTTTTAAAACAACTCGTTTATAAGATAGTTAAATTGATTTGTTAATTTTAACCTGAAATTACTAACAACGAAGGTGTTTCTTAAGACAGACAGATTTGCATGTTTTGATAAGTTACTTGAGTAAAACATTGAAAATTCTACTGCTAATAGGCAAAAAAAAAACGGATGTTGTTTGTCACCAAAATGGAGAGAGCGAGCAGAGAGTAGGAGAGAGAATATTTTAAAGCGTATTTTTAATTTTGTTAGTGTTTTTGTAATTTTAATTTTAAAATAATTAAAGATTATTTATTTTTATTTTGTTTTTGTTTATTTTGTTATTACAAAAACAAATAATCTTGAATTATTTGAAATCAATCCAAAACTTTAATTCAAAAACAAGTGAAAAGAATACTGAAGTACAAACAAATTATAAACTTTTGCATCTATTCATTTAGTGAAAAATAATAAAAAAATGACCTAGAAATAATTCCTACGCCCCTGTAAGGCATTGTGGGGCACTCTCTCATAGGCTCAATTGGGAGGAGTCTATTATTTTTAGGGCACGAGGTTAAGTTTTTTCGCCGGAAGCATGTGATATTAAAAAATCAAGAATCGTACAACGATGGTCTTTCGGTCAGCGCTGTGGCGCTATATAATTGCCACAGCAAAAGTTTAGCAAATAAATATAGGAAGAATTCCAGTATTGGTTAAAGTAAATGTTTAAAAGCCAATATCTCCGAAAAAAGTCTCCAAGGAAAACATTACGAACGATTAAAATAAACAATAATAATGTTTATACACAAAGCATCGTGTATAAAGAGATTTTTGAGAATTACATAATTCATCAATCTAGATTTTGAAAAATAGTAACTTATTAAAAGTTTTCAGTTCTTCATATTCATCAATCAACTGTCAAGAAATGTTCAACAAGGAAAAGCACGAAATTATAACCATCATGCTGAAAATATGATGAGACATGAGAATGATAGCTTATTTTGAAGGTCTCGGTAATAAATGACAAAATCTGTGAGTAGAATTTGTATTGAATTTACAAATATCTGCTACAAATAGATCGAATACAGCAGGGATTATATATTTTATTCCTTTTGAAAAAAAAGCTTAGGACATCTTTTTCAATCTTGTGCTTTTGAAACATTGCGTGGTATTTCAAAAATATGGAATGTGTTTTACTTCCGTGAATATTTCACGGGTTACAACTAGTCCAAATATAAAACGCATTGTTTGTTCGTCTTACTTTCTGCTTCACTTTGATATAAAAAGTTAGTTTCCAAGATCTATCGTTGAAGAAAATAGTAAGTTGATTTTATAACTCAGAAATGCAGCAAATATTATTTTTTTACAAAAAAATAAAACGAATCTGCCTGAATTGTAACTTGGAATCTGAAAAAAGATTAAAATTAACTATAATTTTTATAAAACAGTAAAATATTGCTTTGTCTTGGTTTCAAGGAAATGCGGTCTAGGGAAGTTCCAGCAGCTCAAAGTTCGGTTTTCCTTTTGCCTTTCGGACAATTCTAAAAACGTAACTATTGATTATGGATCCTAGCTAATAACAAGTTCACTTTTTCTGTTTGTCGAACAAAGAACTTGAAAATAGTTTGGAATGAAAATGGTTTTGACAAATGAAATGCAGAGTACAGTTGCTTCCCAAAAGAAATTCAACATTCTTAGTGCACAAACTACTCTGTTGTGCAATTTAATGTTCTGGAATTTTCAATTTTGTAGGCGAGTAATTATTAAAAAAAATGATTTTATTAACGAATACGAGTAGTGAAACAAAGCTCTCTTCATTCTTCTTTTTCTTTACGATTTGTTTTGTAGATTTATTTTTCTTTTAGAATATCTTTAGCTATATTAAGTTTTTGTACTTTTTCTTTTTACAGCATTAAAAATATTTCACGTGCAATTTCTTGGATTGACGACGGAACAACGAACTTTTCTCACACAACTGAAGATTCGTTTTCAACCAATGATTCTAAGTCAAAATTTGGATTTTCAGTTCAATTATTAATTCTCCTTCATTGAAATAAAATACACTTATTAATATTATTTAGTTATTTTTAAAATAAATTAAATTACTTCATACGAATGAATGTAAAATAATAATTAACTTTGGAACACAAGAATAAAAAAAATTAAAAAAAAAAGACCATAAGTGATCAATAAAGATGAAACTTATCTGAAACACTATAATTTGCATGTACAATGCACAATATTTTGCCTAAAAATTTAATGTAGAGACAGGTATAGCCCAAGGGAGCCCACTACAGCCCATGTGGACGCTGGAGATAAGGCTCCAACGATTCATTGATCCAGAACTGAGATGATGTTGGATGGTCAGCCCAACGCTCGCCCGCCTGTACCCTCTGGACAGGAAGCAGGCACCCATTCTATGGAGGAATGGCTGGACCCATCTGGTAGAAAATTCTACGTCCGCCTGGGTCGGAGATTGAACCCTGCTCCGCAGTCAAGCGCTTTACCATTTGACTTCTTCCCTACTAAAAATTTCCGATGAGTCACATAATCATTTAATGTTTTCGGTTTGAAATCCTTTTTTTCTTGGCCTCCATCTGACGTTATTAATGTGCTGACCATTCATTCTGTACATTAAGAATTTCGCAGTCACAGCAGAACTTTGGTAGCTTTCCACTGAAGTTGTGAAGTAGTAAAGCAATGTTCAGCAATTTTAAGTAAATTGGGTAAAACTTAAGATGAGGAAAATAGTGGTTTTTTTTCGTTAAGTATTGAAATTTTCGAGCCAAACGGAGTCAACTTTCATTCTCCCTAAAGCAGGGCAAATACGATGCAACTTTTGAGCCCTGTTTGAGCCCTGTTGGTAGCGGATTCCGGCCGACAAAAGTTGGGCAACTGGTTTTTGGCGGTGTTTTATTTCATCCGTGAGGCGGAAATTATCCAATCACAGTGCAGTGTGGGAACAAGTCAGTTGTGATGTCACGCCCCATTGCAGACATGGCGTCTCTACGATTCTCCCCGCTTCACCTCGACGGCGAGCGATTACACAATTAATATCAACGTATTACGATTTTCTTTCACACACATAAAGAAAGGTTAACCTGAAATGCATTAATGTTATGCATCAAAATTTCTCGGAGAGTTTGCAAAACCTCTTTATTTTCAGATTTTGCACAGCAGTGGCTGCGTTAGCATGGCATTCTGGGATAGCAGCTCGCTGTTTAATGAAATCAGTGACGACGTAACAGGGAAAGCAGGGATGTCAATGTTGCCCGGGGAGGATGGATTGTTCGCGGCTGACGACAGCCGTTATTGTTGCATTGCATTATTACCATACAGTTCGCCTCCAGAACGACTGCTACCTGTCCAACAATATGTTGTTGACAATCGCTACAGCCAATATCCGTATGAAACTACAACACCACTTTGTCCTTGACGTCACACGTGACGTCTTTCAAATCCGTGTTGTGCTGTATTGGTTGTCCAACATACGATGCCAGTTGTCTCCTGTTCGCCCCAGACAGTCGCCGCCAACTTGATGTCGCCCAACAAGTTGGACCAACAAGTTGCATCATGTTCGCCCCGCTTAGGATTGAATCTTCGGATTTGATTTTCCAGAAAATGACTGCATTAGTTTGACATATTGTTATATTTATTTGTATATTCGAAAAAAGCATGAGCGTAAACGTTAGTTTAGGAGGTGAACCACTGCCTTGTCTGAACCCAGGGATCCGCATGGATGTTTCCTTTCTTCCTCCTTTTCCTCCTCTTCTTGGCTGTTAAATCTATTGTCTGTATAATACGCCCCCGCTGCGCATTACAAGTAAGGTACAGCACTCAGTTGAATATTTGTAAAAGCATGAATATCCAGTAAATGAACTTGTAGACATGGTCCTATTCTACAGTGCTAAACAGCAAAACTGGAACTTACAAGTTAGCAGTAAGAAGGTCTCCTGACAAGCTTCTATAAAGCTTTATTATTTATCTATTTCATTATTTTTTTCGCTATCTATTACAGTACATTGCTAACAAGTAGACAGTTAGTTAATACTTCTTTTATTAATTCATTGGACAGATTGGGAATGATAACGGCATTTTCTTGATTTTACTCGTAAAATGGTGGTAGTATCTTTATCTTCATAAGAACCATCTACGGATTAACTAAAAATATTCGATGTAAAAATCAAGTAAATATAATTTTGTGCTAAGCATAAATTTAAGGGCGACCCATAATAATAAAAATAATAATAATAATAATAATAATAATAATAATAATAATAATAATAATAATAATAATAAGCCCCCATGGACCCTACCTCCTCGCGGTGGGGGCGGGAACTACACTAGCTTTAGGGTAGGCTAAAGGGTCCAACCATTTATGATGAGAACACGTTCTAATATAGATCATGCTGCATCGGGTGTGGCGCAGGATAAAGTCACCCGCGTTCGGGGGTTAGGCAGAGGCCTCCGTTCGAAAAATATACTACAGTCTCCCGCAGGTGGTGGTGGAGAAAGTGGCACCCCATCCTGTAGTATGGCTACCACAATGCCCGGGCAACACCATCCAGCCCGAACAGTCGAAAGTGTTTCGTCTGTGTCAGAGCAGGCGACCACCAAGACTGGGAAACCACGCCAGCGCATCCGATGGTCACCACAGATGAACCAGGATCTTATGCGCGACTTCTTCACTGTTACAAAGTTAGGTTCTCAACTTACAGGATACAGACAGGCACTACACCAAGCTTTCACCACACGCTATCCATCGTTAGGGCTTAGCGAACAGCGGGTAGCGGATCAGCGACGTTCAATTGTAGTAAACAATCTTATTCTCCCATGCATACTTGCACAAATTAAAGAAGAAGTCGCTGAATCCAACCACAGGACACCAAACCACACCCCACCAGAAGACACTATTATGGAAAATACAGAAACAATCTCTACCTCTCAGTACACATGCCCCAACAATACAACTAATGAAATATTACGTGCAGCTCATGATCATTTCTACACTGCACTCGCACAATACACAGGCACAGACCCCACACTCAGGCCGCCACTGCCCAAACTACACACATCAAAACAACTCGCCACAGTCATATACCATCTCAACACACACACTATCCCACAACACCTTGACAACATCCAAACATTAGAAGACATACATACAACACTCTACTGTGCCGCACAGGGAACCATTCGGGCACTTGGAATCAAACAACACAACATACCTCCCACTGCACGGACACAAGAATACATCCCCCCTTGGAGACGTCGCCTTGAGGGCCGCATCAGCGACCTTAGAGGGGACATAGCCAGGCTCACACAATACTGTGCAGGAAACAAAACAAAGAAACTTATGTCCCAGGTTAGAAAGATATTCAAGCACATAAATACTCGCCCTTCACATTCAAATCATCATAACCAGGTTCAGGAACATCTCGACACACTAAAACAAAAACTCAGTGCACTTGCAAAAAGATTACAAAGATACAAACAGTGCACTCTGCGCAAACAACAGAACAACACTTTCCAATACAATGAGAAAAAATTCTACAGATCCCTTACATCTTCCTCTACTGCAACTAACAGAAACACTCCCAACAGCGAGGCTTTATATGAATACTGGTCGTCTCTGTGGTCAAACCCTATCCCCCACAATGATAAAGCACCATGGATAACAGAGGAACAGCAACTCACTGAACACTTACCCTGCATGTCCTTCCATGAGATTACTCTCGCAGACATACAGACAGCACTAAAACATGCACACAACTGGAAGGCTCCTGGTGCAGACGGAGTCCAGAACTTCTGGATCAAGAGGTTCACGTCCCTGCATGGAAAACTAGCGCTTACACTCACTGACATAATCCAACACCCAGAACATATGCCTCGTTTCCTCACACAGGGTGTCACATACTTACAGAGCAAGAACACTGAAACAGCGCAACCTGCAAACTACCGCCCAATCACTTGCCTCCCCACACTTTACAAACTCCTCACCTCCTGCCTCGCAGACAAGATCTACACACACATCGAGACATATAACATTCTTTCCGAACAGCAGAAGGGCTGTCGCAGGAATTCCCAGGGTTGTAAGGAGCAACTCCTTATTGACTCTGTAATCCTGCGCCAGGCACGCGCGAAGAACAGGAGCTTACATATCGCATACATCGATTACAAGAAGGCATTTGATTCTGTCCCTCATTCCTGGCTCCTACACATTCTTCATATCTACAAAATACACCCCAAGATCACGGCATTCTTAGCTGCCACGATGAAGAGTTGGAACACAACATTACACCTACGCACCTCTAACACCTCCATCACTACAGATCCCATTCCCATAAGGAGAGGTATTTTCCAGGGAGACTCCTTGAGTCCTCTTTGGTTCTGCCTCGCCTTGAATCCACTGAGCCATATACTAGATAACACAAAGCACGGTTATAGGCTTACCACAGGCACTGTGACACCATATAAAATCACACACTTACTCTACATGGATGACATTAAACTCTATGCCACAAACAATGCACAACTTACTAATTTACTACAAGCCACCACACAGTTCACCAAAGACATTGGGATGGAATTTGGAATTGACAAATGCCGCAAGTTACACTTAATACGTGGGAAGACTTCGAATTTGGAGGGTTTTGAACTGGACCATGGTTTGGCCATCCAATCCATGGAACAGGGAGAGACCTACAAGTACCTGGGCTTCCAGCAAGCGCGCGTCATTGACAACGCAAACATCAAAAATGCACTGAAGAACACATACCTTGCTCGAGTTCACAAAATCCTCAAAACACAACTCAACGCCAGAAATAAAATTAAAGCTATCAACACTTTTGCCGTTCCCACACTAACATATTCGTTCGGCATAATTCCATGGACAAACACCGAACTCGAAGCACTACAACGCGCAACACGCACTACATTCACGAAACACAACATGCACCACCCCAAGTCCGCTACGGAAAGGATGACTCTTCCCCGCAAGGAGGGAGGCCGAGGACTCATCAACCTCATCACCCTACACGAAAAACAAGTACATACACTTAGGGAACATTTCCACCAAAGAGCAGAAGACTCCTCACTTCACTCAGCCATTGTCAAGGCTGACACACACCTCACACCCCTGAACCTCGAAAACTCTTCTCCAACACTCACCACCCATGACACCCACACTCAGCAGCTGCGTGAATCTTGGGCTCGTAAGGAACTCCATGGCAGACATCATCACGAACTCAGCCAGCCTCATGTCGACATGGAAGCGTCGAACAGATGGCTGACGAGTGGTGAGCTGTTTGGGGAGACCGAAGGGTTCATGATCGCAATACAGGACCAAGTCATCTCCACACGCAACTACAAGAAACACATTCTACACGATGCAAACACACATGACGACAAATGCAGGAAATGCCACACTACGCATGAGACGATCGACCACGTAATATCAGGCTGTCCCCTTCTCTCTCAAACAGACTACCTCCACCGACACAATCAGGTAGCGTCGATCGTTCATCAACAACTAGCATACAATCATTCGCTTATTAAGAGCACGGTCCCGTACTACAAGTACATACCACAAAGTGTATTAGAGTCACCCTCATATAAACTATACTGGGACCGCCCCATTCACACAGACAAAACCATACATCACAACAGACCAGACATCACACTTGTTGATAAGGTCAACAAACAGACCTATCTAATTGATATTGCAGTGCCTATCAGCAAGAACATGCAGAAAACTCACGCAGACAAGATCAGTAAATACACTGATCTAGCACACGAGCTCCAGAAGCAGTGGAGGCAGGATCGAGTACGTGTTGTACCCATCGTTCTGTCTGCCACTGGTCTGGTGCCTCACACATTGCACCACAGTCTCAGCACACTAGGACTTCACAAAAACACTTATGCACAACTGCAGAAGGCTGTGGTACTCAACACTACACGCATAGTTAGGAAATTTATGGACACAAGCACACATCCCTAATCATTCTTGCACACATCTTTACACTTGGCAGTATGTGCTTTGGTCCTTGACCCGCCATATTGTTTTTGCTGGGGAAACCCAAGGTTTGAAACATACAAACATAATAATAATAATAATAATTCATCAACAGCTAGCACACAAACATTCACTTATTAAGAACACGGTTCCATACTACAAGTACATACCACAAAGTGTATTAGAGTCATCCTCACATAAACTGTACTGGGATCGTCCCATTCACACAGACAAAACCATACATCACAACAGACCTGACATCACACTTGTTGATAAGGTCAACAAACAGACCTATCTCATTGATATTGCAGTGCCTATCAGCAAGAACATGCAGAAAACTCACGCAGACAAGATCAGTAAATATACAGACCTAGCACACGAGCTCCAGAAGCAGTGGAGGCAGGATCGAGTACGTGTTGTATCCATCGTCTTGTCCGCCACTGGTCTGGTACCTAACACTTTGCACCACAGTCTCAGCACACTAGGACTTAACAAAAACACTTATGCACAACTGCAGAAAGCTATAGTACTCAACACAACACGCATAGTTAGAAAATTTATGGACACAACCACACATCCCTAATCATTCTTGCACACGTCTTTACGCTTGGCAATATGTGCTTTGGTCCTTGACCCGCCATATTGTTTTTGCTGGGGAAACCCAAGGTTTGAAACATAAAATAATAATAATAATAATAAAAAAGAAAGTACATTAACGTAAGGAAAAAATTAAGTTAAAAAATAAGAAAAAACAAAAAAAAAAAATATTCGGACATTCAGAAAAAAAAAGAAACAGTAGATATAGGGATTCGAACCGATAACCTCCAGCATATAAGTCCGAGATCTTACCATATCAAGCTACAGTTGACAACTGAAATGAAATAGTTGCATTTTAACATTTAAAATAATAGCGGAAATCCAATAAAAACAGTGCCAAATATTTCGAATATTGGGGAGGGGGGCGGTGGCCCCTGAAAATACCCTATTCCTAAGGTAAGGGTTTCTGAACACGATGGTGAAGTTCGTTTGTCGATTCACCTTCCGTTCGGTAGTTGTTATGGACGAATAGACATGGACGGATGGACAGGACAAACGCAATAGATGCTAAATGGGTCGCCAAAAAAAAAAGTAGCTGTAAAAGTGCTAAGAGTTGAAATTTGGTAGCCACTGACATTCCATCTACTGTTACGGCCGCTCAATATTGAAACTACTGATAATCTACTGTGGAATCAGTATTTTTATTGTCAGTGAATAGATTGTGACTTGCGAAAGTTGGTGTTGAAAATTAGATGGTGCCATTTTAAAGAAGATTAAGTGAGATTAACTTAGATTTATGTCTCTTCCGAGATATTTCGTTTGATTACAAAAAATAATAATAATAATAATAATAATAACAAACCTTTTTACCTGTCCTTTAAGTAGAACAGGTTAGGATTTACTTCCACGATTTGTGCAATATCCAAAAGTCGTCAACCAATGCCATTGTTACAGATAATGAAGAGGCCAATTAACTTCAAATCCCTCTGCCCCCCCCCCCCCCAAAAAGTCAGTAAATTGGAATTTCATTATTATTTTTGAGTAAAAGGGCATCTTTTACTTAATTTTCTTAAGAAAACAAATTGAATCTTTTTTCTTAAGAAAATCTATGTTTGGAGCAATTCATCAGTAAAAGTAATGCTTTTATTATGTCACCATAGTAATGAATGTTATGCTTTCCGTGATGTTGTAATGGCACTGTCCTTTAGAAATAGTTAACAATAATCTGAAGGACGTTTAAGACTGCTGCTAATAATCACTCTGCTATTAATTGTAATTACAAGAAAGAAATTTAATCTTTTTATTGAAAATAAGTGTTATTAATCAAAATAAACAAAACTTCTTGCACGTATTGTCACACTACATGGAAATAACTTGTTTAATGTGATGCCACGCTTTGTAGTATTGTAGTACTGAAATTATGCGAATGTTGGCCTGAATGTCGTTCGTTACATGAGTCAAAATTTGAGAGAAAAATGATTACCTAGAACTGAACATTTGACCTAATCATTTTCATGCATATATACCATTAATTCACATTTAAAATAAGAAAATGAAGAATGGAATGTTGGGAAGAGTTGCCCCCTGAAATTCTGATCCAAATATTCTCGCTTCTCGATCCATCTGATCGTTTTCATGCATCGCTTACTTGCATCTCTTGGAAGGAGGTTTTTCAATGTCCTCAAGTGTGGAGGTCGATGACCTGTTCCTTTTCTGATCTTCCTTCCTTCTCGATTTCCGAGGGCAGGAGTCCACCGGTGTTCTTCGGACAGAAATGCATTTTCTTCGCTAATCACTTTGGACAACATTTGCGAACACTGAGATTGGCAGGAGAAGTGTTCAACAACGAAGAACGTCTTCAGGTCTGGGCTGATATTGCGCAGTTCCTCAAATGGTAAGGGAAGGAAACAAAAATAGAGAAGTTCAATAAGCATTTCTGTTTAGACTGTCTTTACAATCAGTTGTACATTCCAGTTCTAAGTTTTCAGTTCTTTTGCATTTATAATCGTAATCTTGGACCTTTTTAGTTTTAGTCATTAGTTTCTTTGAATTATTGTGACAAGTTCTGATATCTAAAATAATTATGAAGGCTGTGTCCTTCGAAGACCACAATTATCCTATCTAATGAAAAGATAATTGAATATTCAACTGGTGTTAAAGTTCTGTTGGTCATTTAAAACCTCTTGAGCTTTATAACTTGGAAATAGCTTGATTACAACTAATGATGGATATTACCCACAAACTACCTTGAGGTCGTAATATAAATCGTATTTCATAGAATGATAAAGAAAAGTAGAAACTTTTTTTAATTTGCGAATTAGATGAAGCAATTAGAAGTAAGATTAGAATAAACGTCTAATTAAGCTTTTTATTTTATTTCTATCAAAATTACTAGTTAATAGTATATCAACATTTTTAATCTTGATTTTATCTTTATTTTGTTATTGCAAATAAATGCATAAATATAAAGATTTTGTTATATTTATTAACAAATAAATCTATAAATTTCATGAAATTTATAGACATGTAAACTATGTCTTGTACCTTTCAAAGTTAAACATAGCCTATATTTTATATCGGAAGCGCAGTGGTGCCTCAAAGGATAAACCAAACAATAAA
>JAFIDM010002131.1:4402591-4422498 GCA_023159025.1 Thereuonema tuberculata
AATGTACAGGCCGCAATGAATTTTTTTAATGCAAGAAAATTCAAACTTTTTTTAATGCAAGAAAATTGTTATTAATAGCCTATATTTATTTACTGCAAAACATAAAAAAATGGGCTTATCTGCCTACAAAAATTTACAATGAAAATCCTCTTTAAAGATTCCCATTTTTAATTGAGTTATTTAATGTGTACAGTAAATTTTATAGATTATGTCGGCATATGGTATACGTGTTGTTTTTATATCCAGACGTGAGGTGGATATTAGGAATTGCTCCACTCCGGCTTCAATAATGACTTCAATTCCTCTCCATATTTCGACTTTTGATTTGAATTCATTGTAAAATAGAATAATTTTACTTCATATTTATAAATGATTGTTTAATAGTATTACTAGCGGTATTACTATTAAAATCGATAATTTAAAAAACCCTTGGGTTGATGAGTCCTCTTTGGGTATGGGTCAGTAGTTTAGGATTTTACCCCATTTATGGAAAGATAGTCCAATAAAAAAATATTATTCCATTCGTCTCCAAGACCAAAGTTTCTTTACCTTTCTATTGGCTACTTTACGTCTGACTCAGAAACGTTGGTTTTACCGAAATGTAGAACATTCATTTATGCCATGGAACCCACTAAACGAAAACGCATTTTGTTAACAGTGGAACAGAAGTTCCAAATTGTGAGCAGAATTGAAGCAGGTGAAACTTCTAAAATAAGCAACTCCGATGCTTTTGAATGTTTTGCT
Source organism: Thereuonema tuberculata (assembly GCA_023159025.1). NCBI lineage: Eukaryota > Metazoa > Arthropoda > Chilopoda > Scutigeromorpha > Scutigeridae > Thereuonema > Thereuonema tuberculata. The sequence continues at coordinate 4,403,336 of JAFIDM010002131.1, forward strand.
AAAGGACTGATGTGGTTGAAGCAACAGACTGACTCTGATTCTATAGAACTTATGCTACTGAAACAAGAGCGGCAAAACGACGTCAGAGCAAACTTCCGTTTGTATGTATCGTATATCATATAAACATTTACATTGCATTTTCTGACTTGTATGACCTCTATTGAACAAATTTATTGTTAATTAGAGTAATATAATTAAAAACATCACATTTAGTTATTTTCTGCTTGTGTACATGTTTAAAATCCAATGTTAAAAATTTAACACTGTTAAAATTTAACAGTCAGGAGACTGTTTCAGTCTTCTGACGGCCATTTTTAAGTGCTCTATTTCATACGGAATTTTCGATTTCCCGACAGAGGTCCGATCCCGACCACTTCGGTTAATCGAGGTTCCACTGTAACATTACTTTGCACCTATCATGATTTCTGTACGAACTGTTTCGAAGTGATCTCACATTTTCAATTTCTTTCTTATCCACATCAGGACATCTGTTTTTTGTAGGCAGTACGAAGAACGGAGTCTTTCAGCTAGTAGTATTGTACAACAATAAATCTAAAATGCAATAATTTTTTTTTGAATTAGTACAGTTAAATGAATTACAATTTATATGCTTCCCATTTTATCAAAATTCAGGAAGTCAATTAAATACGATCTGGGATTTACTCATAGGAAATAATGACCGCTGTTTAACCAACTTCTTTTTGTTTTATTTCATCTCTCCTTTCTTGTCTTAATTTTTGTTTCTACTTATCTTTTTTATGTGGGTGTCGGCGTTGGTCTAACGTTCGTAATGATCTTCAATATGAGAGAAAAAAAAGTTATAACCGAAAAGTTTTGAAATGCAATTTAAAGTCGAAATACCCATCTCCTTTTTATTTTTTTTCATATTAAAGCTCTAGCAGACATTAACATCCTTTCTTTAATATATGACAGAGATACTTAGCTTCAGTTCTAATAATTTTCTGTGGGAATTTTTTATCGCTTTCTTGAACTAATTTATTAAGAAGAATCCATTCATTAAAATAATTGAAATAGATCGTTGAAATCCTTAAATATAAATAGAAGTTTCAAGAGGATATAACGTCAAAAAAAAGGAAGAAATCATTATAAAAAAAATAAAAAATAATTCTAGAGAGATATCTCTTTGAAACTCTGTCTTAGTCTTATTAGTAAGCAGTTGACTTTATTGTAAAGCAGTTATTTTCTAAAATTGTTATTTTTCTCTAAGTCTATCTCTGTTGAAATTTATTTATCTGTTTTAATATAGTTTTTGTTGAAAGAAATTCTTACTCGTTTATTTTGAGGAAGTTATATTTTTAATTTTTACAGAATGAAATAAACTGATTTCCATCTGCAACAATCACGAATCATTTCTTCACTGCATTTACTAATTTATCTCATATAACAATGAACAACGCCTATATCGCTTGATTTGTACCACTTGTGGAAGACGTCGTTGATATCAACTTAAATGCCTCCACTTAATGGAAATTCATAGATCACAATTTGAATTGCGCAAGTTTACAAGCTTTGAATTTTTTTAAGAATAAGTAATTAACATAATATTATAACATTTATATCATTTTATTTCGTAGCCTAGAAGCGTCCAAATGCCAGCTAGAAGAATTCCTCATAGTAAATAATTACTTTTATTGTGACTGGGATGATCTGGCCTGTCATGCTTTCTTCAATGCAATTGCTCAATTCCTTCGCACCCAAACTCAACTGCTGGCTGTTAAACTATCGTGGATTCTTCCACTTTTCTATGGCGTTTTACTGATTGATGCAATTAATGAGAACTGCGGTGCAAAGTTAAAAGAACTTCATATTCGATATTGCTTTGATACTTCTCAGCCTGTCTGTAGGTAAGCATTCTTCAAAATAGTTGTACACCAAAAGTTGTGAATATTTTTGTTTATAATTTAGATGATAAATTCACTATGACTAAGCCTTTGTCTTATCATGAAATTGCATTACATGAACAGTAGTACAAATTCTCAATTCTCAAGTCAAGTTTATAACAAGCAAGCATAGCATCAGTTTTTGTGTTTTGTGTTTTTTAATTAAAAAAGGTGAAGGTAACTATATTTCGAAATTATCTTAATAGTACTTATTTAAATTCACCATAGAAAGGTTGGAAATTTCTTGTTAAGGAAGTGAAATATGAAATACAACAAAAAATACCTTTATTTGTAGAACACTTTATTTGTTTTTTCCATTACAATCCTTAGGGCGATTTACTTTTTATATCAAACCTATTCGAATTGAAAAAATAGATCAACGATTCAACATGGTTAAGCAATCTTGAGAGTAGGAAACTTTTTTGTTTAAAGAGATTTTTTGTTTCCTGTTGTTGTTTTGTTGATTTCTTGGGACTTTGAAGGAGTTTTTAGGAGATGGAACAGATGTGGGAACATGAATGGAAGAACTGAAACATGGAAATAGATCTACAATAATCAATGGATCTTAGTTGTTGTTCACTATAGATGGAATTCATTTGCAATCCAATGAAGCGCTTAAATATTAAACTATTTATTCATCTTATTATAGGAATTGTAGTGCAATTAAATTGGGTACAAAGATAACGGAGTAAGAAATGGTCAGAATTTAATATTAAAAGAAGTAGGATAAGTATAATTTCTAAATATGATCTGAGATCTCTAAATAAATGGAAAAGATTTTCCGACCTTCATATCTGATCTTCACATCCGACCTTCATATCCCTTCCATGAAGTGCCCAACGTCCTATAAGTTGTACTGCATTTGAGAAAATTAAGGGTACTTAGAATGACATATAGCCTCACTTGAAAAGCGCATTTTCAACTCAGAACTCATTTTTTTTACAGAGAAGCAGTTTTTCTGATTCACTCATTATGCATCTATCTACCTCCTAAGATAACGATGACCTCCTGTAGCGATTTTTTAAACTTCACTTAAGGCAGAAAAGTCAAACATCCCTTAATCTAAAACGAGAAATTTAATTTTCTTTTTATATATAAAACTAAATAAAACGACATCTTATTTACATTTAAAAAAAAATGTAACGAATCATTAAATTAACAAAAAAAAAGTTTATTAGTTTTTAATAATTTAAAATTGTTTTTATTCTTAGAAGCCAGGCTTACAAGAAATGTATGAGAGAATGGTCGAATCTTAGTTTCATCAGCTTAAATTATTGTTCCCTCGATGCAGATATTCTTCTGATGTTGGTCAATTTCTCTAGAGCCACACTGAGAAAACTGAATATCTATTCTTCGCATGGGAATTACAGAAATCATGTTATTCCATCCAATATTTGGTCACAAGTTCACGAATTGGCTCCGGAGATGACAGTTGCTTTCACTTTATGTAAGTTCGCTCTTAAATTGCATTCGAAATTTTTAAACCTCTCAATTCCTAAAATACAGATATATATTTACATATTGGATTTCAGCTATTTTAAATTTTTTTTAAATTTTAATTAAAATTATAACTTTAATTTTATTTTTAATTGAAATATTTCTTTAATCATTTTCTTGTTTGTTTCTAGATCTGGCTAAACTAGAAGTTCTTCAATCAATTCTCCCCAAAGAAGTCCCATTAACTTGGCTAAAATATTACATCCAGGAGCTCGGATCAGCTCAAAGCGAATCCTGCAGCTGCCTAAATTATCTGAAGGACTCATTCTCAAAGTCTCTTGGTAACTTTTAATGCTTTCAATTTTTCTTTTAAATTTTGTTGAAAGAAAGTCCACTTATATCAACTTTAGTTCTGATTCGTTCAAATCAGATTGTCTTCTTGTTGCTTTAACTGTTAAGTGTTGAAACATTTTGTTTTAGTTGTATCCTGTAGTTAGCTTCATTGTTATTGGCATTGATTAAAATCGAAGTCTAATTCTAGAGCATTAGAACTTAAAAGAAACACGATTCCATTATTCCTATCTTTCAATCAATTTTATAGTTAAAATAACTTAAAAACAAGTAAAATATTAACAAAAATGATTAATTAAGATGGAATCTAATATAATATATACATTAAGAGTTATACACAAATTTTGATATTTGTGATGTCCTTTAATTTTTTTCATTTAAACTGACATGAAAATTGATTAAAGATGACAAATTACTTTACAAAATTAAACATTGCAAAAATGAGAAAAAAAAATTTAGTTTCTCTAATCTAAGTTACTAGTTAATGAAATAAAATTTGAAATAAAGGTTTGTCTTCTTGTTTTGTTTTTACTTTAATTTTTTCATTAGAATATTTAGATATATTTTCCCACAATGGACGTGAGAGGATCGACGACTGTTTAGTTGCCTTGGTATTAGCTTGTCCAAACTTGATTTCATTAAAAATTATGGCGATAATTAAAGTGGAAACAATTGATACATTGTGCAGACTTCAGGCAGAAAACAATATTAGTAAGTATTTGAAACTCATTTTAAATCTCTGTCATAAAGCTAGAGCTGATTGATATGAATAATTATGATTGCTCAACATTCATGATTCTTCAGTCTTATTGAAAAAAAAATCCCCTATTCAACTGTGAGGATTTGGATTTGCTTATTCTTTTACTTTAAAATATCGATTGATTCTTTAAAATAAAATTTAATGCATCGCTAAAAAGTATTTTTATTTTTTTAAGCAGTTAAATTTGTATACAATCAGAAGACGTTAACATACTTTTCGGACTGTTTAGTTCTTTACTGAAAATGTTTTGTGCTTTCGTTTTCTTCTTTTTAATAATAATGGTTAAGTTCCAACACAGAGATCTACACTGTGACGAGCAGCCAGTCTTGGTTAGTGGCTCTCTTAATAGTCCTATTTAAATTTCTAGAGACAATTACGAAAAAATGTATGGAGAGAGTTTAGCAATTATTGCTCTTTTATTTTTTGTACTAAAATTTTCAGGCGAGATATTTTGTTATTCAACAACTCAGTTTTATTAATCAGTGTGAATTTTTTTTTCATTCCCTGTGGAGATACAGCATTGTATAAATCTACACACATACATATAAATAGTTTACACAATCAACTCACTAAAACATTGTACATTTGTTTAAAAGAACCTACAATGCACTGTAATGTAAAATTATTTACAAAAATGTAAATCAAAAATTTACAGATTGCTTTTTTTTTTCAACAAAGTGTGGGATCAGAAGGCTTAATGCATTAACTTTATAGAGAGGGTTGATTCACGTTTATTCGATCGATTTTGATCACGTCATAGAAGTAGCAGAACGCTTTTCTTCACCACCGCTTGTGCTCAACAGGGTTCCCCTGCATTCTGGCAATGGCTCTGCATCGGAGGATTTTACAGAAATCATATTGTATAGAATTGGTCGTGTTCCGGGTTTGGTCGCCGTATTGGCCATGCACAGCTGGGTAACTCTAGCTGTATGACTGGACGCTTTGTCCTGATGAACCCACACTTTCCTTTCGTCGCTGCCGTACAATGCGGGAAAATCGTCACGATACGAGGGTTCCGGGACATGCTGTTGGTAGAAGACAGCATTAATATTGACCTTTGCAGGTACCTCCCTTAGCGGCAACTTTCTTCTGCAGCTGTAACCTGCAACAATCATGAATCCTCTCGAAAAGTTGTCTTTGCATTCGCGGTACCACTCGGATCGTCCTTTGGCATCAAAACGGCGATAAAATATTGTCCTTGTATCACTAAGGTAGATCCATGCCTCGTCCAAAGTAGTGACGTGCTTCCATTTTTCTTCCAATTGGTGGTGCTCGTAAAGCTTTCGACTGTTGGTCTTCCTTTCAGCAACGTGTCGAGGAAATAGGCGAGCTTTATGATGCTTTCCTAATTGCAGATCACGCCTAATTATCCGTGCAACCATTGGCTGAGAAACTCCTACAGCTGGGCAACCATTCTTTGGGTGCTAGGGTTCTCGCCGACAATCATAGCCTTCACTTTCTTAATAACGTTTAGAAGTTACTGCTGCTCGAGGATGTTATTTTCGGGCCTGTGGCTTTCCCCGCTCTTGGCTGATGGGCTTCATATGACTTTCTGCTATTACCCGGTTGACGGTGGACGTGCAAACATGAAAATTTCGGCGTATTGTCCAAAATTTTTGAAGCGGTATATTTAGCATCGGAAAGGGCAACTATAAAAAGAGTACCCGTCCCACCAATTTGGGGTTTTGGGCGGCATATTTAGAATGCAACACAACTCAATCTATCAGATAATCAACTACAGCCTTATGACCTCTGATTCGAACGCAACAATGAGGCGTCACGTGCACATGCGAGATAGCATGCGCCCTTGAAATCGACTGAATAAAAGTGAATCAACCCTCCGTACTTTCTTTCTAATACAGTATTGCAATAAAGAATTTTATATCACATTCGTCGTTACTGTGAATCCATATAAAGTAGTGTAATTAAGCTACTATCAATATTTCTCATTTAAAAAGAACCAAGTATAACAACCATACAGTATAAATGGTGCTGCCTTTACGTGGACTGTTCATGAAAGCAAACTTTGAGCCTGTACACCTGTCTAACTGAGAAATGTTTAATCTAAAAATTATATAAATACACACATGACCTGGTTTCAGTCACTATAACCGGGACTGTTTTCAAGTGATTATCCATATAACAACCATACTATTCTATTTTAAATAGAATTGGTTGAAAGTAAAAAGTTAGTTTAATTGCTGTATTAAATGTAGTTCATCATACAGTTAGTAAAAAATTAACTATTATTTTTCTTTTTCAGATCTGAAACTATTACACGCAGAGTTTCTTCTTCAGACAAACGATCAAAAGAATGAAGTAAAAGTTCTGATAAATCGTTATGAAACTCAGTTCAAGAATGAAAAAATAGATTTCAAATTAGTTCCTGCCATGTTTTGATGTTAACATATCTTTCAAGTTCTGATGGATCATTTTCTGCTAAGTTTTGAACCTGTTGAAGTATTGGAAATAAGGAATCAATTATACAATATTTTTTTTTCTAAATAACTACAATAAAAAGTTAATAAGAAAATGTAAAATATTAAGATTGATTTAATTGATATAGTTGTCGCAGTTTTTCACACCCCTCTAATACGTCTTCATTCTGGAAATTAAACTTAACAAAACAATATTCGTGTTATTTCTAATCAGAACTGTAGCCTACATCCAATGGAAATATTAAAAATGAAAACATGCCTATGGCGGAAGGTAAACTGTCATTCACCAGCTAAAATACTGAATAATGAACTATTAAATAAGAAGCATTCACTCTTTTAAAAAAATCATTTACAATGTAAAAAGTAAAATGGTGAATGGAACAATTTTACCTTTTACATTCTAAATGGTGTTTTTAAAAGAGGGAAAGTTTCTCATAACTTCATACAATGATGAATGATACGAAGTTGTGTTGTTGATTTCTAAAAAATAAAGAAATACTATAACTTAAATTTAAAATTCTTTTATTTTCTCCGTATCTGGAGATAAAAAATTTGTTGATTTCTGGGAAAATTTCATAAATAAGAAGGAATTTTTTTAGTATCCTAGTTCTTTGACAGTATTATATCTATCTTCCATCCTCGGTCCCTTGTGGTTGCTTTAGAAATTAATCATGATTCAAAAACCAACAACTTTGAATTTTTTAATCATATCTACAATGAGATAGTAATTTATTATGTAGCGTATAATAGTAAGCCTTCCTTTTTGCCTTTTAAACACCTTTAAATCGTCTTGGCGTAGTTCAACTTATTTCATAAGTTACTACTATCCCCAAAGTTGTTCTCAATTACAACCGCAAAATTATCCGCTCTTTATATGCTCGTAAATGCATAAGTCAAGATACTGCCGATGAACTATAAGACAGTTCGCTTGCCATTCCTTCGATTAAATTCTTACCTTATCAAAGAAATAAAAAAGGCCTGTTTCCCGCTCGGCCAATAGTTAACTGTGATAATTCGGCTCTGAATGACTATCTTCCATCATTTATAAGAAGCTTTCAAATTTAAAAAACATCTCTAAATTTGCGGTTAAATATTCCTCCTTCATACAAAAAATTCGAGAACTTCAATTTTATGATAACTATAAATTTTTTTCCCTAGATGTTGATTCGTTATTCACTTCTATCTCGCTTGATTTGGTCAACAAGGCCTTAGAACATATAAAATGTGAGAAATGACTAATAGATTTACATCTTGATATGGATAATGAATTGATTCACCTTCTAAATGCCTTATTTGATATGCAGTTTTTCATCTTTAATAAGGACATTGATAAGCAAACGACGGGGTTGTTCATGGGCCTCTCCGCTTCTGCCATCTTAGCGGAGTTAACTATGACATAGGATGAGGCTTACACAATTTTGGACGACCATTCCTTCATATTCCGAAGGAATATGAATACGGTACGTAGATGGCCTTTTGTTTTATTCTCACCCCTCAAATCAAAAGGACATCACCTCTAGTATTAGTTCCATCCATACCAATATTAAATTTAAGTCTGAAAATGAGGATGCAAATAATAATACCATAGCCTTCCTTGATGTACAGATAACTTCGGTATTTCGTAAGGCCTCTTCCCAACCAATTACTCTGCACTATAATTTTTACTGTCCAAAACCTTTTAAAATTAATAATATCAGGATGGCCGTTAACCGTGCCTTCAATTTATCCAATAACCTTCCCGATTTTAGAAATGAAATTCATAACATCAGAACCTTATTCACTCAAAACGGTTACTCTCCGATCTTTTTGGACAAATACATAGTAAAATTTACCCGTTTACATTACTCAAGCAACAGTAATACGCATAACCCAACCCCTAAATTCGTATCCATCCCATTCCACCCAGGCCTTTTTCAAGCGTTAGGCAAAACGCTCAGGCCCCTTAACATAATGCTCACCTCTCCTGGTAATAATACAATAGCCAAGCGATGCAATTTAACGAGTAGCAAAATTAATAGGAACTCCAAGGACAGAATAGGTGTGGTTTACGCCATCCCATGTTTTAGTGAGGAAAACTGTGTTTATGTTGGGGAAACCTAACAGAGGTTGTCCGCCCGTCTGTATCAGCACCAGTACGCGTTGGACACTGACGATTGTAATTATAATGCCGTCACACATTCAAAAGATAAATAACATCATATCAATTTTTAACAAGTTTCCATTTTAAGCAATGAGCAAAATGACTTCTTGCAAGGAATCCTTTCATATTTTGACTAACCCTTTTTCTTACAACCATGTCTTATCTATACAAAATATGGCAGAACATGGCATTAAGAAACGTAAACTTTCTTAAACACAATATCAGTTTCAATAACACTAAACTAAACTAAACTAAAAAAAAAAAAGTTTACCCCCATCATCCTAATAGAATATTCCCCGTTCCCCCCTCCTCCTGTGAAATATCGTATCTTTCAGCTCAGCTGCATTCTAATAATCGCCTGCCATTTCCATTCCCACTTTGTACCAGGCTTCCTTTGGCTATTACGCAAGTTTTTAGTCTTTGGGTTATTTTACCGGAAGAAGGCCTCCCTTTAATCATGGGCCGAAACAAGTAGTAGTTTTTTAAAAAATTTTATTGTATTTTTATCTTACTTGACAAGTGCGTCGGCGTCGCAAGATTTAGTATAATATTAAAGTAATTTTTTTTATCGAATTAAAAAAACACATACTAAAAGAAAAATTTGAATATTCCACTGAATACGCTACCAGATTCTTGTTGAACTTATCAAGATGAGAAGAAGGATATGGATTTGAGGGACATCCTGCAGCCAATTTTGTCTTAGTTTTTCGGCTCCTCGATGAGCTGTCAATGAAGAGGCGCCACACTTTCGTGTGAATTGGAATTACAGCCTCGAATAGACCAGGCACATTGTGGCATAAACAGATCCCATCTTTACGGATGAAGAAGCAGCAAAAACGTTGATGAAGCCACTTCTGATTTGCGACTTCAACAGTTTATCCAACAAGTTCCACTGCTGATGCCTAGACGTCGGCTTTGGACTTGGTAAGACAAAGATCTCTGATCAAGTCGTTGCGGTTTGTTTCATTAGCGTAGTATGGGTTTCTTCACCTCTCAAATTATAATTTTGATCTTCAATGTCTCCCTCGCTCTCTGAATTGCTGCTTTACATTGAAGATGGCTGCTTTCTCTCCTGATAGGAGCAATGGACGAAGAAAGCACTGTGCTAGCAGGTGTATTCTTGCCAGTCCGGAACATTTGGAAGAATCCACAATGCACAAGTAGGAATTGCTTGAGTTGTCAGTGGATTTCAGCCAATATCTTGGGAAAGCGAACTTCATAGCCCTATTTTCCTTTTCGTACCATCCTGCAAAACAACGAAACAAAATTGTGTTACTGAAAAAATATATTTATTTCATCCCCTACTAATGCGGAAGAGATTCCTCGCAACATATTTCAATAACATCAATAAATTTGAGAAATTCAGAAAATTACAAAATTATAAAACACGGGAAATTAATGGTTTTAGACAGTGTCAAAAGCAAAGCGGCCAGATAATATGCACAATTTCAAAAATCGTGACCACCACCAATGTGTTCAGAAGGGTCGATATTGGGGGGACGTCTATCGCCGTTTTCCTCTTTATCGGAAGCGACCAATTTTCATTCCCCAACTTCCGGTCAGGGAGTTGTCCTAGAGTCTGATTTTTTTGACGTGGTCACCTACTTTTTGATGCTGAACACAATGGTGAAGGTTTCATTCTAATATCTCTAACCGTTTGGCCACTACAGAATGTGACATCCAGCAAGGATAAAAGCAAGAGCGGTCTTCTATGTTTTACAGACAAGCTGTAACCTAGGGACCGCTAAAAATAGTGAAAAAACTATTGATTCCTATTGATACCATAGGAATTTTTAGCTTACCGTCAAAATAATATATGTAATACGTAATTCAGGCAGCAATATATTATTAATATCTATTTCTAGTTGTCTTATTTTAAACAATAGGTTATTTTGAAATATTATTCTATAAATGATTTGTGGTTGTCTGTCAATCACCATCATGAAATTAAACCATCTTACTAATCTCAATGTCATATTGTCATGTCTTTAGCTATCATGTAATTAAAATCAATCAATTTCGAAATATTTAGCACTCAATCTGTTGATTCACATCTGGTCTATGAATAAAGTCCCTACAATCTTAGTTCTCTACGAAGTAAATAAAACATATTTGGTAATATCTGTCAACCTCATCTTTCCCAAGATAAGTAATTTCAAAGAAAATAATTTTACTGTGAATAAAGAATTATAATTTGCTAAAGTGTGTGTCCCATTAAGGAGTATGTTGGTACCAATGGGGCAAAAGTTAATCTAGAACTCACAGGATATCGTCCCACTGGTTCAGAACTAGTTTGAAAAAATACCCATAGATGGCAGGACTTTCATTGTTATAGGAGGGAAAGAAAAATTGTCTTGTTTTTTGCCTTGTGACACAGTTTTTCAGTATATTTTGTATTGTTTTGTGTTGATTTGTTTTTCTAGAGCTTCACTTATCATTACATAATATAAACAAAGCACGGTAAGTAAATACATCAAGTAATTTCATTGGTTTCTCTGTTGGGTTATTATTGTCCCACTGGTTGTGGTCTGTGGGTTATTATTGTCCCACTGGTCGGGGTCTGTGGGCTATTATTGGCCCACTGGTTGGGGTCTGTGGGTTATATATGTCCCAGTGGTATCGAAAATACGCGTTTCTTCTTTTTCAAGTTGATTTTTACAGCTGTTCTTCTGTTTATATTTTAGGCCTTTGAAATGAGTAATAAAAGAAAATACACAAATGAAGAGATACAGAGGATTTTGGAGGAATCGTCTAGCTAGAATACCAGTGGGACATAAATGGTCCCATCCAGGAAGACCAGTGGGACACATATGTCCCACACTCCCAAAATTTATTTGTATGAATATAACCAACGACTAAACTCTACAAAGACCACCCAACGTGTATACAATGAAAAGAACTCCTAAATAAAAAAAAAAAATTAAAACTGGTAGTCTAAGGGTTAAGATAGAAATAACCTTTAATTGACTTCATTGTGTAAGTGGTCATAGGGGAATCAGCTGACTTTCTGTATTTAGTAAATATTTAGAAAAATGTAATGAGTAAAATAAATTTTCATTTCTACCAAAATCTGCATTAATTCTAACAATTTAGTTTTCACAAACAATCGTCTTCGATTAATGCAATTTCTTATACTTCTGGTAAAGTTAAAGATATAACTGCTAAATGTAAAATGTATTTTGATATCTTTGGATATTTGTAGATATTGACTGTATCTGGTTGCCTAAAATACTTCTAGTCGTGTAAGATATCCTAGAAATTTCTATACAATTCTACAGAACTTTTTTGGCGCAGTGGAAAAATTAAACATACCTTAAATAAAGATTATCCTCATGGATTTGTTTTGGGTTTCTTATATGTGGATTTGGTTTTTGATGATTTATTAGATAATATAACTAGTGTAAATGTTGAGGTATCTGAATATGTAGAAGATAGTATATTGTTAAAAGGAAAAACATTTAAGAAATTATCCAATCTAGCAATCAATGAAATTAACAATAAATATTGATAATTATAATATTTCTATGCTTACCAAAAATATTAACACGTTAAAAGTAAGATAAAATTATATAATAGGTCAATTTGAATTAGTAAATATATTACATGCTGTTGGTAATAAATGTGAAGAAAACACATTGAATCTTTGAATTATGTAACACATAATTATGCTATCACACATAAAATATAAAATAAGTTACATTTACAATTGAAATACGAGCACTTTCGAAACGTTCAACGTTTCTTTGAGAAAGTGCTCATATTCAATTGTAAATATACCTTAATGCATATTTTATGTGTGGAGGCCTAATTATGTTTTAGATCAACGTTTCCCAACCGGTGAGTCGCGACTTGATACTAAAACTATCAGAAACCATCGAATAAACCATCAGAAAAGATCAGAAAAATCGAAAATCGATCATATATAAGGAAGGGATACGATACAACTATGGTTTTATTCTATATTCTTCTATTCCTATATATGTGGAGGTATTCCGATAAGAAAAGATGGGTCGCCAGCTGAAAAACGATAAGGAAAGGTGGATCGCCACCTGAAAAAGGTTGGAACCGCTGTTTTAGATTATAAGATATACACATTAAAGTTCTCTTCTTTGAATTAATCTTTCAATTAAAATGTTTAAAATTGATAGATAATATTCTTACAAGAGAGGTACCTGGCACCGAAATGTGATTATCTTTATATTTAAGTACATTTCGATCCCAAAGCCATTCATCTGTACGCCTTGTTTTTCGATTGATCGATGATCAGGATAGAAACTTTTCAGTGTTTAGGATCTTAAAAGTGAGCAAAAAATTTGAAGGCTTGTTTTTATTAACTGTATTCAAAACTACGACTAACAGATTGATAATAATAGAAATTAGCATTTTGTAAGGTGTTAAATTATTAAAAGGCCTAGTGCTCTGGGAGATAGGCAACTGGTGATCGGCCAAAAATTAATAAAGTTTAATATAATCTAAATTAATTAAAATCTTTTATATTAAATGTATCATGTTAATTTCTACGTTATTTGGCGTGCTATTTAAAAAAGCATAGTAATAAAAATGAAAATATTTTTTTTTCTTATTTATTCACTTAAATTACATAATCAGTCCCATTAGGGATTAAAGAAAAAAATCCCTATCAACGGGTGCTGTGGGTTTTACTACAATATCTTTTTAACAATTATATAAATCAATCAAAGTTAAAATACTGAAAAAAAAAATAGTCATTCCTTTCAATTCAAACAATTTCAATTTCCTTTCAATTTTTTTTTTTTTTTACCCTAATAATTCACTCAAACAACATTTTCCATCAAAATAGAACCCAGAAATTTAGTTAAACCTGTCAATCAAACAATTTCAAACATTCTTTATGTTTTTCACTGCCTTTTTTTTTTACCCTACTAATAATCATAATAATAATAATAATAATAATAATAATCCCCCTCAAGGACACCCCCTTGTCGTGGGGAGGGGGTTTGTGTGCTCTAATGATGTTGGGAGCTATGCTGGCGGTAGTGTATTCTACCAGAAGGGCCACCCAAGCCAGACAGGTCTCAAATGGAGAGTCAGACTAAGTGTGTCCACCAACCCAACAAACATGGTGAGACAAAAGAAAACAAATCCTATTCCGGATCGGTCGTCGCCCGGGTCAACAAGGGCCGCGTCAGATGTTAGAGTCCCTGGGCATCTGTCGACAAATGGGTTACAGGACTCAGTTGCTATGGTTAGACAACCAGGGCCAAGCACTGCAGGTCTACTGGAAGAAAAACAACTGAAGCGAAAAAAATATACTGTGTCTGAAAATCGTGCTATTATGGTTTGCTATTACAACTCAGAACCAGAAAAACGTGGTTATTTAAAAAGAATGTCTGAACTTTGGAAAGCAAAATACCCAGATTCAACTATTACAGAACAAAGACTCGCAGACCAAAGGCGTTTTGTAATGCGAAATAAAGTGTTTAGTGATGTAGAACTAGAAGAAATTCAAGAAATTTATAAAAGTAAAAAAGTAGAGTCAACTGTTGAAACAACTGAAGGCAGTTTTGAGGAGACTAGTGGCATGCACGAAACACAAATGTTGTATGAACATCTGCAAAAATTATCATATTGCAACAACAAACAACTGGTGGGAACATACAGTAAGCAATGTGATTGAAAATGATATCGTGAAAATACTGTGGGATTTCAGAATTCAAACGGATAAGATCTTAGCACACAATACGCCAGATTTGACAGTGATAGAAAAGAAACAGATATGGCTAATTGATATAGCCATACCTGGTGATAGTAGAGTGGAAGAAAAAGAACTGGAAAAAATCACACGGTATCAAGACCTAAAAATCGAGGTTCAACGATTATGGCACAAGCCGGCAGTGGTGGTGCCAGTGGTTATCGGCACACTGGGTGCTATACCAAAAAACCTTGGTAAGCACTTACAAGATCTAAATATTGACAAAATCTCCATCGGTCAACTCCAAAAAGCCGCACTGCTTGGATCAGCACATATTTTGCGCCGATACATTACGACATCCTAGATTCTTGGGAAGAATTCGATGCGTTTGAAGGCCAACACCAGCTAAAGAACTGGCAGCTGTGATACACATTGTTTTGTAGTGTCCTGTATAATAATAATAATAATAATAATAATAATAATAATAAACTCAGACAAGATCAGTAAATACACCGATCTAGCACATGAGCTCCAGAAGCAGTGAAGGCAGGACCGAGTACGTATTGTACCCATCGTCTTGTCCGCCACTGATCTAGTACCTCACACATTGCACCACAGTCTCAGCACACTAGGACTTCACAAAAACACTTATGCACAACTGCAGAAGGCTGTGGTACCCAACACAACACGCATAGTTAGGAAATTTATGGACAGAACCACACATCCCTAATCATTCTTGCACACGTCTTTACACTTGGCAGTATATGCTTTGGTCCTTTACCCGCCATATTGTTTTTGCTGGGGAAATCCAAGGTTTGAAACATACAAACATAATAATAATAATAATAATAATAAATTTTTATTTATATTATTTATTTAATTTCATATCCCACAATGCTTCGCAACGGCTTCTGTTAGTTCAGTTGTTGGCCTGAATGTTGAATGTTGTAGGTGGCCTATTAGCTGAGTTGGTTAGAGCGTCGTGCTAATAACGCAAAGGTTGTGGGTTCGATATTTTTTTTTTTTACACTTGGCAATATGTGCTTTGGTCCTTGACCCGCTATATTGTCTTTACTGGGGAAACCCATGGTTTGAAACTTTTACATACCATAATAATAATAATAATAATAATTAATTTATATTTATATTATTTATTTAATTTGCAGAATGGCAATCAACCTATGAAGGTTTTGGAATTGGTTAAAATTCAACCATGAAGGAAATATGGAAAATTGTGTGATCAGGAGTAGAAGATAAAGAGTTTGCAATAATAACAAGGTAGGGATAATGATTTGTAAACCAATCACAGTGCTTCGCAACGGCTTCTGAGTCACCTTTACTTTAGAATAGACTGCGCCAGGTTGGTCTAGAAAATGTGCGCACGAGTCTCTTTGTGACCCCTTGCTATCTTACCCACCCCTATTTATATGGAATAATCGTCATTCTTAACTCAATCCTTGTTAATACACTGAATTCATAATAATGATTTGATGAGGGGATCGAACCCACGACCTTTGCGTTATTAGCACGACGCTCTAACCAACTGAGCTTATAGACCACCTATAACATTCAATATTTAGGCCACCTATAACTGAGGTAACAGAAACCGTTGCGAAGCATTGTGGGATAAGTGTCCACAGACAGACAAACCGGGGATATAAGGCGTCTTTCAGAAGCCTAATAATAGAAATTATTGAACAAAAATGTTCTTCAACAATTGAAATAATAGCAATAAACTCTTTGGAGATCGAGGAAGAAATTGATATTGAAGAAAAAATTGATTTTCGAAGCAGTCATAGTGGGGATAATGAAGAGAGTAGCCATGAAATGGCAAATGCTAAGTGCAATCTAAGTGCAAATACAAATTCCTTAAGAACAATTAAAATATATAGAATTATCTCCTAGAAATCTGCTTCAATATTGAGTGCAGTTATGACCATTCATATGAAAATTCTTCAAGTTAAAGATATATCAAGTGCGAAAAAACGAATAATACCAGTTTCCTCTAACCTTACCTGTGTAAAAGTTATTGATTAATATCTAAAGAATTATTTTGCAGAGAAGGTTATCAGTTTATGTACAGAGCATTATCCTAGTGATCTAGGGACGAATGCTTTACTGTTGATAGTAAGTCTGATTGTATTGGTGCGGTTGTTGGCATGTTTTACTGTGCGTTTTAGAAAGGCAGAGTTCTGCCGGACGATTTTACTCCACAGACATTTTCGCTTTTAAGAAAAAATAATGAGGAGCATTTTTACAATAGTATTTATTCTTTCCATAATTCTTTCCCGAAAAGCGCAAATAGAACGCAGCTACTAGTAAACTAACACTATAAAAAATAAACATCCCATCTTTGTTTCTCCTCGCCCCTATTTTGAAGAAATCGAAGGAGACCTGACGCATGCGCAAAAGCGTTGAAGGATCTCATAAACAAAACCGAACAGTACAATGATGGATTTGTTGGAAAAACATATATGAAACTTAAAACTCCACGTATCTCATTATAGTATTTAAAATAGATTTATTAAAAATACTGTAAATTGCGAGTTTTCATTTTAATAATAATATTAATGAGAGACTTAATAAAAGCAAATACTAAAAAACGGCAACAATTGACGTGTTCAATTATTAAAATTTTCTATTTATCATGCTATTATTTTGGTTTATTGTTTTTAATAATTAGATGATTTCAATTCATGTATTTTTTATAACAACAATCAAATTATATGATTCACGAGTTTTTAGAATTTGTTTCTGACCATTTATGCTTTTGTTATATGTATTCCACTCATGTTAATATGCTTGAAAAAGAGAAGACGAGTTTAACTTCTCGAAAATTCGCAATTTACAGTATTTTTAAAAAAATCTATTTTAAATACTATAATGAGGTACATGAAATTTTTGTAAATATATTACTCTAGTAATGAAAAGGAAGAGTTTACAGGAAGAATATGTAACTTTTATGTATGAAACTGGCTGGTTATGGTACTGTAGATTATTATTTGCTTGTAATTGGATGGAAGAATACGAAAATATAAAACAAAAATACTTGAATAGCTTTCATTCTAAGCTTTATTTCCTTGGTGAAATTATAAGATAAAAATTATTATATTAAGCATTCAAAAGAAAGTAGGTTTTTTAAAAAAAATAAAATAATGGAAAATGATTTTATTTGAGTTAAAGGACATATTATAATGAAATGACAGATAAGGCTAGAAATTTGCAGCCTATCTACGAAATATTGAATATATTGCTGCACCTACTGTACTTATTATGATAAAATGTTAAAAAAAATATTCCTATTCGGAAGTATAGGTATACTATATTGAGTCTAATAATGCTGGTGTTACGAATTATTTTTAAGTGATGTATACCAGATACTAAAAAGTAAGCATTTTAGTACAGATTTTGTCAGTCCATTAGTTTGTCTGCATTATTATTTTATTTACATCGATTTCATATTACTGACTTGTATTTTTGTGCATATGGTGATTCTAGACGAACCTCTGTTCATATTTTATTTAATTCTAAACAGTTTTTATGTGGAAGAAGTCAAGCAGAAACCTACTCCAATTAGGAAAATTTAAATACTGTAATTATTATGTTTGTATGCTAATATAATGAATTGTAATTGTTTCAAAAATGGTAAAAATGCAGTTTCTCCAGATATTTATTATTTATTATTTATACAATAATAAATGAAATTTATTTTTAATAATGCATAATTTAATAAATATCTAATATTTAACTATTCGTAATTATATTTTTACTCATGTAATACTTTCTATCTATGGTGCATGTGTTGGTTGTTTTGTTTAAATAAAAACAAATAGCTTATATGTATAGTTAAGTTTCAGATATCTAAGGTAAATAGGTTTAAATTTTTCATAAAAGAGAGATAGACCTGCTTATGTTTCGTGACTGACGCTTAGATGAGTTCTGAAGTTTTTATTTACCTGAACTTAATTTTTTTTGGTATAGATAAAAGATTGCAGAAAAAAAATGTTATAAATATTCGACATGTCATGTGGCAAATAAAAAAAAGGTTATAATAATCAAATAATTATATTTCAATGTTTTGAATGAATTACTTCCTTAGTTAGAACATGATTTCTCATTAACTATTTTTAAGAAATTTATATATAATTATAAGGAAACAGTCTATGTAATTATGATAGATATTATATACGAAATCATCAACAATACTTAAAATTAATGAAAAATCAAAACTTCCTTTATTTCTTCAAACATCTTCAATGCGATATTTCGAAAATCTTGATCGGATTTTCTTTCTCAAGCTTTAAATGAAATACATTAAGGGAAAAGGAACAGCTTCCTTCTTCTCCCAAAAACCAGAAAATAAATGACAATCAGAATTTTAGATTCTAAAATAACAATACAAAAGTGACACTCTCATTATAAATGCGTAAAGCGTGCAGCATTATTACAATAAAATATGAAATTT
>JAFIDM010002131.1:4423048-4435142 GCA_023159025.1 Thereuonema tuberculata
AAATTTCATATTTTATTGTAATAATGCTGCACGCTTTACGCATTTATAATGAGAGTGTCACTTTTGTATTGTTATTTTAGAATCTAAAATTCTGATTGTCATTTATTTTCTGGTTTTTGGGAGAAGAAGGAAGCTGTTCCTTTTCCCTTAATGAATTTCATTTAAAGCTTGAGAAAGAAAATCCGATCAAGATTTTCGAAATATCGCATTGAAGATGTTTGAGGAAATAAAGGAAGTTATGATAGATATTGTTCAATATCATTAAATCCTTCCATTTTTTTCTACGTAATAAGCTTTTGAGCGAATCTCATTTTTCAAAATAAATAAAAAGATCGTATTGCGGACTTCAGAGTTGAATTTCAAACAGTTTTATTTTATGGAAAAATATCTATAATCTAATCTCAGAAATATCGATAGAATAAAAAGAAACCAAACTTCAGTAACAAACGAATTGAAAACTTTTCTGCAAAGTTTCAGCATATTAATAGATTTATTTTTTAGAGGTCATGAATTATTATTATTTTTAAATTTTTCTAAATTCAAAATTTCAGTCATCAGTTATCTCCATTTCTATTAATGGATAAAATTAATTATGATCAGTTGGTTCTGGAATTTTTTTATTCTCGGAATAAGTAAGAATTTTAACTTCATTATTTAAAAAAAATTAAATTTAAGATTCGTTAAACTAATTAGAAATTAATTAAACTAAGTAATATCAACATTATTGAAAGTGTTAACTAGATATTAAGGCAATTAATTTTAAGTTAATTAATTTTAATTTATTTAATATTAATTGTCTTAATATGTAGCTAAATCATTTCCAATAACAGTGAGTAAGTAATAACAATAATTACTTCAATTAATCTCAACATTTTGTTTATAGTTTATTAATTTAGTAATTTAAAAATAAAATTATATTTAAAATTAAAAAACAATTATTTTGTAATCATTTTATATGAGGGTAATTAAATGAAAACGAGCCGAAGAACTTCTCAGCAATATATGTTTATCTCCCGGAATGATTCTATCACTGAAACGCCGTCTTTCCTTTTGATATCTGAGCAAATGTTCCAGTGACCAATGCGAGTGTCTTTCTGCACAGAATCCAGGTTGTGTTCCATCCATTGCACGCAAATCTTTCGGTATTGCAGATGATCCTTGATAATGGGTGCACACGTCCAACATTTATTCCCACTTGGTCGGCAAGTGCTTCCACAGTGATTCTTCTTTCTTACCGAATGAGACTTTCAACTTCCGCTACAGAATCATCGCTGATCACACGATGTGCTTGATCTGGCCTAGAATCATCAGTCAATGATGACCGCCCCCTCGGTAACGCTTTCTCCATTTCTTTAATATGTGATAAAGACATGCACTTTTGCTACATATTACTCAAGCGGCGATGGATTCATGAAGAAAGGAAAGGCGTTCGATAGAGAATAATTAATTAGCATTTTGTCATTTTAAGGTGTTTTTTAAGAAAGAAAGAAGAGATTGTCAGAAAGAAACATCAAAGGAAACTTAAGCAAACAAAAGAGCTGCAATTGATTGAGAGTCAACGTTGAATGAAAGAACAACAAGAGCTAATTAATGTAGCATCAAATATATTAGAAGCTTTAAAAATTAAGTTTAAAATTCTCGAAATGGCATTTATTGTTGTCAGAGAACAAACAACAGCTTTATATATTCAGAAGTACATTGAAGAACACAACATTCTTCCATATAATGCTATTTCGTAAAAATATTATTACTTTAGGAGTAGGATTAACAATTGATGTGCAATTAGAATTAACTTTACAAGGAGAAAGTTTACTTGTATGTGTATCGCTACTAAGTTGTCAACACAAAATCCTAAATTTTGTTGTTGGCACTTGAAAGTTTAGAAGTTATTTAGTATGTAATTTCCTGTTGGAAAAATAATAGTTCATTCAAAAAATAAAAAAAATATTAATACGTCTAAACTAATCTTTTTATTTTCCTTCTTTTTATTTTCCACAGATTCCTTTTCTCGATTTGTAGATTCTGTTCCGTTAACAAACTTTATTGACTCCAATAAATGTGGTAATCATTACAGTTTTCATAAATTAAATTTTCAAATAGCGATTTTTAAATATAAATTTGTATAGTTAGTCAGTTGAAAGTATTTCTAACCAATTTAACCAATTTCACAAATTTCTAACTATTTTTGTGTAATTTTGATTTTCTATTTTTGAAACGTTTTGAATTTTTTTTCGCATTTATAAGAGTTCATGATATAAAAGTTTATATTTCAAATTATAAATCTATGTTGATTCATAGATTGATAAAACAAACCAAAAAAACTGAAAAAACAAAACAAAAAAAACCCACCAAATATTTTTTTCTTGCAATAAAGTCGTCAAACTTAGGATGAGGAGAGTTCATATGTTAACATTTTTACGACAACTTAAGAAAATAATTGACTAATTGTTTCCTCATCATGATATGACTTAAATTTCCTCACGATTTCTCACTTCATAGATTACTCTAACGAATCTGAGATCAAAATTTCTAGGAAATGCTTTGTTCCAGCTCCTCGATTCTATATATTCAACAAATATAGAATCAAGTTTTCAAGTTATCAAGTTTTCATAAATTAGTAAAAACTTTATTCCTTGAAAAAAATTATCATTTTTCATGTTTAGAAATTCATATAGAATTTTGTTTATATTTACCTGTACGTACTTTTTGCTGAGCTTGCATAATAGTAACATGGAATGTGACATTCAACAGCCTACAGCCTAACTGATATGAACGGAATCCTATTTTTCTTTATTAGCACTCATCAGCTAATTCTCGGGACACCTGTGTAGGAGTGAGTTGTTAAAGCTGAATGACAAATGCTAATCTCAATGACTCCCACTGACATCATAGTAACCTAGTGAATATGTGCATTAATGCTTATTTTCATATGTTATCTACATTCGTCGCTTCCATTCATCTATTCGTTTCTTTCATATAGTAGATATCTTTTTTTAACTTATGATATATCTTATTATACTATTTATATTTTTTTACGCTTATTTGAAGTTTTCATGGATTGAACTGAAAATTAGGTTTTTATCAAATTCAGAATATTCAAATTGTCTGATGGACTTATTCACCTTTCTTTTTCAGTCTGTGGTAAAACCTTTTCCCCGAAGATAGTTGGAGGACAAGGATCAGAGCCCGGGGAATTTCCTTGGCAGGTTACAAATTACAATTAGGTTTCTTAATGAAATATTAAGAAAAAGTAAACGAAGCTTTATATAACTAACCTTTTTTTTTTTATTTGTTTAAGGTTGGCATTGAACTAATCAATGATGGCCCATTTTGTGGGGGAACCTTAATTAGTGATCGTCACGTGGTATCAGCAGCCCATTGCTTCATAAGGTAAATGGAGATATCAAATAGATATTCCTCCTTTCTTGTAATTATTATGCGGATAGCAAAATCCCGTCTTATGAATTTTTTTATTTCTAATAATTTGTTATAATTTTGTATTAATAATAAACGTTGATAATAAAGACCTAAAAATATTAAATCGAACTTCGGAACATTTTCTTCTTAAAAGGAAGAAAACGAAGGATATTTCTCTTTGTAATTTTTCGAACAAATTTTAAATTGTTAAGTATTCCTATTAAAAAGTTAAAGTGTCCCTCTACAGGCCTGGACAGGCCTTTGGGGCACGGGAAGTCAGGCTCCCAGCGTTTCCTGACCAACGGGACGAAGTTGAGGTCGGGTGGTCAGCCAGACACCCGCCCGCCTTTAACTCCCGGGAAAGAAACCCGGTACCCATTCCACAGAGGGCTGAGTAGACCCTAGGACCCGAAGTATTCCTATTACTCGATGCAATTGTTTTCTTTATAGTGTCATGGTCTGTTTTGACAGAGTAACTCCGGAACCTCCATGTCTTTTTCCCAGTGTTTTTCTGTATGTAGTTTAACCGTCACCCCGATGTCTTTTTTTCTCATGGTCTACAGCATTGCTTTCGCATTTTCTTGGAGGATTAGGATTTATTTTCTAAGTAAATAGGTGTTAGTAGCAAGAAGGAGGTCGATAGGTAGGATTTTCAGGTTATTCTGAGGATGAACCGACCGGTCTTTCTGTTTTCCCTGCCGCTGTCGTTTGATATTTAGCTTGCGAGTGTTGCCTCGGATTGGTTAAATGGCAACTGGCGCAATTCCGTTTGAGCACCCGTTCTGTTGTTTTGGCCGTTCCGTCCTTTTTTTTATGTTAGCTTTACTCATTATTATAGTGGAGTGTTTAGGTTGAGGTAGATCATTGTAGCTCGAACCGTGTATTTGTATGCTGATTTAGACGAGGTTGTGAATAAGGACGCTTATCGCTGCTCCCCTTTCTTTTGTCAGACTAGTTGTGGGTTTTTATTTTTTGTGCGTCTATGTCGAGTTCGCCAGTGGAGTTCCGTCTTGTAAGATTTGAGCATTCCGCAGCCGCGAATGACTTGTGTTTGACAACTAGTTATTCCATCATAGAAACTAGTGTAGCTATTAGGATTGTAAGTCTCCTCTGATTGTGGTTTGCTGGGCATTTCCGTTTCGTTGATTAGCATTCCTCAGCTTAGTTGATCTTTTCCCTTTTATCCAGGTACTTACGCAGTCGAATTTTGAGGGGAATAATTAACCAAGATGTCGTAGGATGAGGTAGCTTAGATACGGTGAGTGAGTGCTCGGTAAGGGTCCCGAATGATATCGTTCGGTTGGGGGAGGGATGTGTCAAGGTCTATTTTGACAGGTAGGATGTTTATTTTTCGACCGTGACACGTTGGAGCATTTTCATCATTTTCTCCCATTTTGAATTTGCTTCGATATTATTTTTTATATATGTGTTCTATTCTTTGTATTAATATTTACAATGTAAAAATATGTATCCTTGTGATAGAGAATAAGAAGTTATATATCTGCTATATCTCTTAGTCGGTAATACCGTCAATCACCGAATATCCCAATGTTATGCGATCCTTATCCTGAATTACACATCTGAACTATATCTGTGCTAAGTCATTGGATTCATTAATCTTTTAAACCCCAGTGATACTTCATCCTCCGCATCTTTTAAAACTATATTTTAGTCCTTCTACATTCCTGAAGAAAGATGTTTACTCCATATTTGATCCCATTATCGGCAGGACGCTAAATTAATCCAATTTATTCCTTGACGCCGTAACTTTCTCGTGTTTTCGAAGATGTCTTTGATTGGGCCTTAACATAAGAATGATGCATGCGAGGGTATGGTATTTTTAGGGCCAGAAGAATAATTTTGAGAGTCATTTTGATTGCACGTGTCTGTCTTACTGTTTTGGAAGGTGATCATTGAAACAATTTATTTTTAAATAGGCCTCCATCTGAATGGACTGTAGGAGAACGGGCAGAAAACCTTTATTAAAGCACGTGTTTTTGAGAGTCGTAGTTTTGATTGCTCTGATAATATAATGAAGGATAAGAAGAAGAAAAAAAACAACATTTTTCTTATGAACTTACAATAAGGAAGTTTCCCGGAGACTGAAGTGATAAGATAAACTATAATTCGTTGAAGATTAGGAAGTTGGAAGACGTGAAGTGTGACTGGCAATCCCACTATAGAAGGTACAGATGTAGGAGGCATGTTCCCAAGAAACCCCGTGCTTCACGAACACAACTCAATCAGAGTTTGTTGAGTCTTTGTACCGGAGGACAGACAAGCTTCGATGGGAGAGAAAAACCAAGGTAGCGCCTACATCGTGCCGTCAAATAAGACGACCTTCCCAGACGCCAGTGCATCCTTGACGGGAGGGAAAACAAAAGCAGCGTCTACTCCGTGCCTTAAAACAAGACTAGAATTCCTTCCTTTCATATCAATTTGATAATTTACAAATTTTTATGGGGTTTTTTATATATCATTTTCTCGTTGACATGAAAGGAAGGAATAACACTACGCGAAATATATACCAAATTCTGTGTATGTTTATTTTGCGCTCTGAATTACAGAGTATATTTTTATTGCAATAAACAAAAATATTACGAATTTGCAAAAAGTTTTTACTTTTATTTATTGTATTTCTGTGTTTGTTTATTTTGCTATTTTAAATTTAAAAGTGTTTTTATTATCTTAATTTTTTGCTTACATTTCTTTATTCACTAAAATTAATCACATAAGACAATTAAAAGATCTTAACATAAAGATAAATAAAGGAAAAAATTACAATAAAAAAAGAAAGAAAAGAAAATTAGGACAAAGAAAATATGAGAAAATAATACTGTACTTATTAAAAAAATAAGATCCATCCCACGGATTTGAATCGTGATTCTGGAAGTTAAGTTATAAGCTGTCAATGCTTTGCCCTTTGACTACTACAAACACCTTCTACCACCTCTCATTTTAAAGCTATGATAGAAATAAAAAATTAATTATTATAAGACCATCCACACAAATAAGAAAGACATAATTTTATAAATCAAGACATAATAACAGTGACATGTTTCAAAAATTCATCGTCAGACTGTAAATAAATATAAAACGGAAAAACGTAGGCTTATAACAGCCCCACAATAGAGAACATCGTAAGTAATTAACAATCATTTACATAATAATTAAAATTAACATAATTAAAAGGTGTGTTAGATTATAACTTGCGTTAATTTTAATTATTATGTAAATGATTATTAATTACTTACAATGTTCTGTGTTGTGGGGCTGTTATAAGCCTATGTTTTTTTCCGTTTTATATTTATTTACAGTCTGACGATGAATTTTCGAAACATGTCACTGTTATTATGTCTTGATTTATAAAATTATGTCTTTCTTATTTGTGTGGATGGTCTTATAATAATTAATTATATTATTACACACACTATGAATAATAAGATATAAAAAATAATACCAAAGAAATGAGGAGAAGATTTTTTAATAATGGATGCAATACACAAAATACTTTACTGAGGTAAACCATCAGTACTTTTAATTCATAAAAATGCATTAAAAT
Organism: Thereuonema tuberculata; assembly: GCA_023159025.1. Taxonomy (NCBI): domain Eukaryota; kingdom Metazoa; phylum Arthropoda; class Chilopoda; order Scutigeromorpha; family Scutigeridae; genus Thereuonema; species Thereuonema tuberculata. The sequence goes on from JAFIDM010002131.1 coordinate 4,430,028, forward strand.
TCGTTAGATTTCAACATTGATACGACGCTGAACTTACTAATGAAATTCTGAACCAATGAAATTGATTTATCGATCATGTGTCTTTACGTTATATATCATAACTAACTCATGTAGAAGATTTTCCCTTATATCTGATTCTATTCTAGTTTACGTTTAAGAATCTTTAATAATTTGGAAACCTTTCATTTAAATTAATTATGGCTATTATATCAACGATCTTATTGAATAAGATTACACCAGAACTCAACAGATGACGCTACTTTACTTTCCTATCAAAAGGTCAGCGATGTTATATAGCTCTCTTCGTTAATAAAGTCATTATCGCCATCTGCTTTTTGAAAGGTGTAATGACCGATTTTTGAAGATTTTGAATGCTCATTTTATGTATTTTCCCGCTCGATTCCGCATCTAAGATTTATTTCATTTAAAAAACACAATCTATAGATTCATTCTGCAAAGTTTCATTAAAATCTGAATTTTTAAGGTAGAGAGATTTTCTTGTCAGGAGGATTCTTTATCAAACGGAGAAAGTGATTGCTTGCGAATAGGTAATTCAGATAATTTTCTTCTGGATCGTGATAAAATTTGTAGCAGAGCGGGGTTTCCTCTACTTATCCCAGATTTTCTTCCATTGAAGTCAAATTCAACCACTTTTAGATCAGATTATGATAAGCTTTACTTTAATCGTAACAATAGTTAATGACAGAATGGAACTCAAAATGGTCTACATTTTACATCAGCTACAGTAAGTTGTAGGTTTCATTCTACGACGAATTAAAAGACATCTAGTAGGAATCATAATAATGAAAAAAATTTTTATACAATCTATACTCGTTGAATAAATTCATTAAGTTAAAAAAATACGCTATTTATTACCGGTACTAGAAATTTTAAGCTACATTTGAAGCGGTTTTTCTATAAAATTACAGATGAAATAGATATTTAGTAGTTCATCACTTTCTATCAAGATAGAAAATAGATGCAAAGTAACATTTAATTTCTAGCAAAAGCTCCATTGTATATTTTTGAACAGTATAAAGTATTATTATATTTTTGAACAGTATAAAGTATTATTAACATTAGAAACCACTGTTTCATTTGTGTTTAATATTCTTTATCTAACTTATTCGGAAAATCTTGTACAAATTCAAAAATTTAATAGCAGTTTTTTTTAAATCTTTTTAGAACCCGAAAAAGTTTAAAGGAAATGCAGTTGCTGTTAGGAGCATCTGATTATGATAATTTGCAGATGGGTTTTGAATCAAGAAACATTGCAAATATTACAATTCATCCCAAATTTCATCTGAAACTTGGATTCAATGACATTGCTTTGCTTACGATGGATAAACCAGTTAAATTTTCAATGTTGATCAATCCTATTTGCTTTCCACGTCCTGGAATTCAATATAATGGAACCACAATGACGGTCACCGGATGGGGAAGAACATCAGAAGGTAAGGTTTGTTCAGGATTTGAGATCAAAAGTAACTTATAGAGATATGCATTCAAAAATGTGTGTCGAAATTAAAAAGAAATATAATTCAAAATGACCTTTGAAAATTATTTGTTGACTATTGATGTAAATATTTGTAAGGCATATTTTTTGAGTGTTTATTAAATTAGTTTCTGCTACTTGTTTTATCTCAACTCCTATTAATTTCACAAGTTTCTTACAACGAAAAGAAAATTCAACTGCCAATTTATTAAATCATAACCTAATTAAATTCAAAGAAGGATATTTTTAATATGTTGATAAACTTCTTTAATTACTTCTAAACTTCTAAAATACACAATATTTCTCTTCCTTCCACTGGAAGCTTCTTCAGGTTTTTTTTTCAGGACAGGGAAAAACTTTTCCTTTTCCTCATAGAATCGTTAAAATATACAGTAAAAGTTTTACTTCATTTTGGAAAACAATTAGATTATTGAAAACAATAAATATTAGTTCTGTAATAGCATCTATCACATGATATTATTTTAGAAAACATTTAAATATTAGTAACATTATCTATCACATAATTTTTGGAAAACAATTAGATTATAGTAGAGCATTTAAAAAAAGTAATGATTAATGATGTTTTATCTTCTTATCTAATAAATGTTATTGTTTTCCAAAATGATATAAAACTGTTACTGTATATTTTAACGGATTCAATGAGGAAAAGGAAACGTTTCTTTTCCTGTTGTCAAAAAAACCCTGAAGAAGCTTCCTGTTGAAGGAAGAGACATAGCTATTCTTAAGTGTGTATTTTAGATGTTCAGAAGTAATTAAAGAAGTTTTAGCAACATATTAATTATAACTATTGTGGAAATATTGTGAAGGATATTTCTAGTTAAAAAAAAGGAGTATATGTTAAATTGCATTTTTCTTTTAGAAACTGATTTCTGTTTTTTTCACAAAAATGTTCGTAATTGCAGGAGGTCCAGTTTCTACAAAATTGTTACAGGTTGAAGTTCCTGTTCGTGAAAGACCAATTTGCCTTTATAAATTAGGACGCCACGCAATGCTTAAAAGCCAGATTTGTGCATTTTGGGACGAAGGAGAAAAGGATGCTTGCCAGGTATAAACAGACAACTCAAAACATCATCTTTTAATTTAAGATTAAACCGACTTAGTACTTCTTCAAAAATATACAAAATTAAAAACTTCATAGAAGCCTGTGGAGATCATGTTTCTGTAGTGAACCTCTTATTAAAAAAATTCCTCCTTTTTTTTTAAAAAAAAGAAAACAACTTTGTATTAAGTAACTTGTATTGTGTTTCTTAGATTATTTACGGGTTTATGAATTGAAGTTATTCAAGATCTCATGATATTATCGTGATGATGATAATATGTATTGACGAACCCATAAGGAAAAAAAAAAAAACCCTAACAAACCCATTAACAAACCCATTAGTTATCGAATACGACATTGTGTCTAGATAGACGACTAAGAAATGACTGGAAATTATGTCGTTTTTACATTCGCGTACCATTTCTTCAAAGGTGATTATCCCAAATTGTTGATCCATGAAATAATTTGTTGAAGGATGCAGAATATCCAGTACTTATTTCTTTTTCTGATCTTCCGTAATTGGAGGATGCATTTAAAGACACATATTCTTTACGAACTCAGCCATGTAGTTTTCATATTTTGAATTGACATGTTTCCAAAATGTCACTCCTTCAATGAAAAATTTCATCAAACGAAATAAAGGTTGAAGATCAATCTTTCCTTGAATAAAATAGGAAAAAAATGATTTCAATTGCAGTGTTTCCTATATCACAAACATTTAAGATAATTATAATCTGTACATTTGTTTTGTAAACGTTGATATATTCGTTAATACATGTGAAGAGGATTCTTTTTAGTTGTAGCTCATTTTACATACAGTAAACAAAAAAAAAGGTCTCGGTCACATTATGTCAATGAACATCCACACTTTAAAGCTCAAAAATAAAATTAAATCTACTAAAGCCTTCCATTACCTCAACACAGAACACACACACACCTAACTTACAGCAATCCATTGGTATCTCATTCATATCCGCTATGATGAAAAAATTGTAGCCAAGGCCTTTCCATTATTGAACACAATCTTTATAAAAACCGTCACTTTAGATTATATTGTAAAAGCATACTTATAATTTTTTTATTCCTCCTTTCTTTCTTTTTTTTTTTTGCCTTTTCAATGAAATCATTTTTTTCTATTTTTCTTCTTTACTTATGCATAAATTTTTCCCTTTTTTTTTGTCAATTTTTAGTTTATTTCATTTTATTTCCATCCTCATCTCCTTTCTCCTACCCCCCCCCTTTCTTTTAAATATCCGCTCATACCATCAATCCTTTCCCGTCTTCATTGATTGGTGCTAGTATAAATCTCCATTGTATTAATTAATCATTGTATCATTAATTCCTTCTCCTCCACTGTCTTTCCTTCTACCGCCTTTTACATTAAAGGCTTATACTTTCGATGGTGTAAATATTTTATTTTTGCAAGCTAAACTTCACCAATATTAATTCTGTCAGTGATTTTTTAACGTGTGGTATAAATATTCATTAAATATACCAAATGCACAATTAGGATAAAAACATTTAGTTAAAATTACACATAAAATGGCATGTTGCGAAGAGCCCCTTCGTCAGATGAAGAGGGATCTGATGAAGAGGAGCAATCGGGTCTTCGAAATATATCATTTTATGCGTAATTTTAACTAAATGTTTTTATCATAACTGTGCGTTTTGAGTCTATTTAAAGAATTCGCGAGTACATATTTGACTTTCCTTTCTAAGTCTATCATGTTAAGATTCACAAGAAATTCACCACTAAGTTCAATTTCGTTGATGTAATTGATGTAACCAGTTAATGTGACTAATAGTAAAATGTTTTCAAGCGATTAGGCAAATGAATAAAAGTAAATATATGTAAAGTTTCTAAATTTAGTAGAGTATCTGGAATGGATATAATGACAGAGCTTTAATTAATTGTAAATACTCTTACAATATTATCATTATCGAACCATTGAGCGAATGTGACGTCATGTTAGCTATGGTATACAAAGCCAAAATTGGATGGTTGAAATGTCTAAAACTAAAACGTTCTGAGTAAATTATAAATAGAAATATTTGTCTCCGAATGATGTTGTTGATCAAAGATCTGAACTACATTCTATATTTGTATAAAGGTATAAAAATTTTAATGGAACTTTTTATATTTTTCTTTTCTAGGGTGATTCCGGCTCTGGGATGGTTTTTAAGGATGGTAATCATTGGTATTTTGCTGGTGTAGTGTCTTATGGATGGGGATGTGCTCAGTCTGGGATGCCCGCTCTTTATACGAGACTTGATTATTATTATTCATGGTTAAATATGAAAACTAAAAATGGAATATTTTGTACAACATGAAACATACAATGGAGTTTTCGAGGTGAAACACAACTTCTTTAAAAGTTATTATTGAGTCAAAAATCTTTTAAATTTATTCTAAAAATTAAGCGTAGCGTTTTATATATATATAAGCCAGACAGTGATTTGTGCTTTGAAACACCAATATCAAAAAAACTAATCACTGTTTTAAATTTGCCTATGATAAGCCAGACAGTGATTTGTGATTTGAAACACCAATATCAAAAAA
>JAFIDM010002131.1:4445142-4486699 GCA_023159025.1 Thereuonema tuberculata
AGAGAGAGAGTTGTTCGATGCAATTCAACAGCTGAACAAACTCCAGTTGATATTTCCTCTATAATTGCTGGTTCCAATTAAAGATGTTGCATCTTTTGAGCAACGATCACAAAATTCAATTTCCTGAAAAAGAATTTTTAAAGAACAGAATTTGTAATAAAGAATTCGAATTGTTAATATGTTCTCATTAGTAAGTTTGCTCATTATTTACATTTAAATTAAAAACTTACATTTTGATGTCGTTGTACTCTTTACTGTGAAATAACTAAAAACCGTTAAGAACATCCAAAGTATTTAATTATCAATATCTCATTAGTGCAGTGGCTCATGACTAATCTGAATCTATTGTGTCATTAATATTGAATCTTCAAGGCAGAGCTTCGGTATCCGATCTATCAGAACTGAGTCATCAGAATTCGAAAGTCTGTGTGTTTATTTTGAACATCTCGAATGACAATAAAAATAGCAAACTACATTTGAAAAGATATAGATCGTAAAGATTAATGAATGATTAAACGAAAGTGAAGTATTTTAGTTTCTAATTATTTATTAATGTTTTTAACTGCAGCTTTTTTAAAATTAAAAAAAAAAAAAGGTTTTTTATTATTTTTTTTAAATTAAGAAATTTGTAATTTAAAAAACCAGAACCAGAAATTTTTAATTACTTTTAAATTGTTTTATCTTAATATGCTATCTGAAATGATAAAAACGCAGCCATAAAATATGGCCAAAACTCAACTTAAACCAAGAACTGATCAAACAGTCACCAAGGACTAAAATCTAAAGCAATTAAACTTAAAACTAATAAATTTATAGAACTAAATAGGATTGATTTTTTTCCGAACCAATTATCTTCAACCTAGAAATCAATCTCATTGTCACTCATCTGTATAAAATGATTTAAAAAGAAACTTTCGACATAAGACTATATAATTCTTTTTTATTACTATGTCTCCCTTTAGTAATTAACTATCTATTTGGATTTCAGAAAATTGGAAGATGTAAATATTTACCAGTTTTGCTGAAGGCTAAATTGTTGAGAAACCTCGTCGTAAAAAATTACTTTAAAACATAAAAATTATAATGACACTATTAACATAAAATATTATCATAAAATACCAATATTTACATAATTTGGAACGGATAAAAAAATTATATTTTATTATTACTTATTTATTAATTTGTTTTAATTAATATTTATTTTATTGTCTTATTTCACAGTTACTTCGGATACGTCGTCCGGTAACATTTCATTGACAAGTTTTCTGGATGACATCCATGCTTGCGGTAATTGTATTTTACCTTAATACACACTTTTACTGAAGCGTTTCCACAATTGAATGAGACTTACTTTATTGAGAATTAAAATATTTGTAGGCTACTTTATTAATTATTTGCATTCTTAATTCTTGAGGAAATTTGTTATTGTTATATTTATTCCGTATATAATTCTGTAATTAAGTATTGATAAAGAATTTTCTTTCCCCTTCAGAAAAGAAAAAAAAGGATATTACAGAAATATTTGTGCGAAATTTTAAATCATTTTGACATTTTAAATTAATGTTAGTTATAGAAAAAAGCTTGTAATTAAGCTGATTCTAGAAGAGTAGAAGATGAACATATAAATATAAAGTTTCTTAGGATATTATAAAGGTGTAGATATATTAAAAATCTCACATTTAAAAAAAGAAAATTTGAATTGTACAATATATTTTTCGATTTAATTACCTAAATTTAAAATACGTATTTTCCTTTTGATCATTTTAACGGTAGAACTGTATGACAGGAGAGGGTTTCTTCTATTTTCAGTTTGCGGCAGGACATTTGCTCCAAAAATTGTAGGTGGACGAGATGCTGAGTTGGGAGAATTCCCATGGCAAGTAAGAGACCACACTAAACATTAAAACAAAAAAAACCTATTAATTTGACATTGAACACATTCAGTAATAGAGAGTGAAAGAAACTATTTCCTATCTTTTCTAAAGATAGAAATTCATTTTATATCTTATATTTGGTTAATCATCCAACGATAAAAGACATTAAATTCTCAGTCTGAGTGAAAATGCAAAGATTGTAAATGCCACTATATAAGGTTCATGCCTACTTCGTATAGTTTGTCAAGAGACGTGTTTTATTCCAATTGTGGGCTTGACAGGTATTAGTAACTGTGGCTAATATATCAGAGGTAAACGTTATTTCTTCTCCAGACGGACTCTGGTAGCAGGATGTAAATGAGAATGTTTTTACAATGAGTTTAACGCTGAGATGGGGTCGTCTCACCAGTGAAACAAGGCCAGGCTGTGATCCCTCGGGGTTGCGACCCCGAGATTCTTGGCATTTCCCCAATCTGAAAAATTCCAAAGACTCGTTAATCAAAGAAATTAGCACATGAAAACTTTTGAATTTATAAGACTTCCATTTAGAGGTTCACACAGAATCAGAGAGATATCAATTGTGCGTGCGTTGCTTCTGGATTCAGGATTTCGTTTTATTTACTAAAATAAATTTGTATAAAAACAATTATAAATGATATAATTTTTGTAAAATTTGTGTTCTAATTTTTACATTAATGCTGTGTTTTAAATTGGTTGCTTACATTTTACTGAAGAATTGGTTTCACTGTTCTTCTAGAGTTCAATTAAATTTTATGAAAACAGTTTTTATTCTTTATTTCTATAAAGAAGCTTTTATTCATAATAATTATACTTTTTTGTTTTAGGTTGGTCTTGCAGAAATTGGTTTTAGCCCGTTTTGTGGTGGAACTTTAATAACTGATCGTCATGTGGTGACAGCTGCTCATTGTGTAATAGGGTAAAATTTTTCACATAACAGAGCAAGTTAATCTCGAAGACTTTGGTATTGGGATGTCAATTGTCTTTTCCAAGCAGTAGGCGGAACTTTGGCTTATGCTTTTACGAAAATTTCATTTAATAATAAGAGGAAAAAAATTAATAAAATTAAAAAAAAAAAATCTACAATTGTTTTGGCGAAACATGAATGCGTGATTCTTATTGAAAAGAGACTTTCACAAGTGGACTTTTATAATGTCGTATACCATCAATAGTCATTTTTAAAACGTCAGAAAACTACTTAAAATATCTGGTTTGCCTAGAAATTTAAATGTCACACAGTAATAAAGTGCTCGTAAAATTTAATATTAAGAAATAATTTTCAATAAAAATATAAAATAAATATATTTATAGGATGAATTCATGATCAAAATCTGCAAAGAAAGTATAAATAATTAATCTGCCTACACGAACTTCTGTGTTTAAAGTCAATAAACTTTAAGTCCATAAACAACGTTTAATAAGTTAAAATCCTTTGAAGACTAAAAACAATCTTTAATATGTTTGTTTGTTTTTAGGAAAGCTAATGAACAAGAAAAATTGGTTGCTTGGTTGGGAATAGCAGATTTTAGAAATATAAAACGTCAGAGTGAATATGTTAAAAAAAAATTGGCATCAATTACAATTCATCCAAACTATGAACCAAAGTTTGGTTTTAATGACATTGGCCTCGTGACATTGGAGAATCCTGTGAAATTTGATACATTCGTACGACCTCCTTGTTTTCCCAGACCAGGATTAAATTACAAAGGAATCCATGCAACAGTTATTGGTTGGGGAAAAATCGGAGAAGGTAAGAAATATATTTAACTTTCTTTTAACTGTTTCTATTATTATATATAAATGTTTCAGAAAACTCAGCATTTTTAATACTGATTTCTCAAGTTCACTTTTTTTTAAAAAAAAGAGATGCAATTCAATTCAGATTATGGTAAAGGTTTCGCAATGATAAATTCAACAAAGTTTGAATGAACATACCTGTATAAGGGCATCACTATTATAAGCATTACGGTTGCTTCAGTTCCAAGCCCACATCTAATTGTATACACGGTTTATCTTCACAAGATCCGGTAATGGTAGACTATTTTGTCGAATTAATAATTGCTTAGAATATAATTTGATGCATTCCACATTATTTCTATAGAAGAATAACAAACAACCAAAACAGCTCAAGGATTCTTATCAATGCCTTGTCTATTCGGCCTAGCGGGAATGATTGTTATTTTTTAATCGACTCTCGGATAAAAATCTACCTCAGCTTTTTCTAGTTCTTTGTGTCGAAAAGTTCTCTCTTGTAATCGATTTCAATGAATTTCTCAATTTAATGCAATTGTATGACTTGTAGTTATTTTTTCCATATCTGATCCAAAGGTAACGAATAGCAATATGCTCTTATTAAATTCTGTTCCTTTTTAGCAAAGTTTCTTCTTTCAGTATTTCATTGTTTCTGGCAGTCTACTCTAACTTTGATTCTATGATTAGTTTTCATCATAACGCTACCATCCATAGTAATTTGCTGTTTAAGATAAATGTAGCTGCTTTTTTCCTTCGTCACAAAGTTTTAATACTGCAACCATTGAATACAATTCATGCTTTTATTCAGAGGAAATGTTTAGAAAGAAAGTGGAATATTTTTGCTTAGAACTATTGACAAAAACTAGTTTTTGCTGAATTAGGCTGAATTATTTTTAATTGGCAAACAAATATAACTCTGCCATTTAGGCTTCAAATTCAGCAAAATCCCTTGCCATTATGATAATAAATGGTTAGTCTTTGTGTTGTGACTAACATTCACTCCCCCTTCCTCTTCTGCTGAAACTATTGAATTTTATGAATAGTTTTCATGGCAGTCTATTTATCTTAGCATCAGGATTACAATTAATGACTTATTCTTAATAAATTGATGTATTTCAAGAAAACAAGTTTTACTGAAGAAATTTCAACAATGACAGGATATTCTGCGAGTTATAAAGAAAATAAGTTAGAACCAAATAGAGAGGATTTACACAAATATTTTTATATCGATTATTTTAATTTAGAACCTTTGGAGTTTATAATATTTTGTTATGAAAACCCAAAATGTTTAGTTTTAATTTTAATTGCAGCTTTCCTAAATATGCTTATCACTTTAATGTTAGTTTGTAAATTCTTTTGAAGTAGACTAACAAATGTTAATGCTTATTTTAAATTAAAATTTTGCTCATAGATAAATAGAGGTTATCATTTCCATTATTTAGAAAAGCCGCTGTCATTGATTCTATTGAAGGTGGAGGTTCCTGTCAAAGCAAGGAAAGTGTGTGTATGGAAATTGGGTCGATATGCAATGCATCAGAGTCAGATATGCGCTTATTGGGAAGCAGGCGCTCGAGATGCTTGTGAGGTAATCTTTTAATTATTTTATTGAAGTCTCCCATTTTTATTGAAAACATTAAAAAAAGAAAGAAAAGTGGCTAATTGGAAGGATTGTTTTAAATGAGCAGATATCAATTGGAAAAGGAAAAGAATAAAGCATTGCTCAATTTTGATATTCTCTGCTAATGATTCTCAAGATCATGTTTGTTTTACGCAGAGATTTGCATAAATGAGAATTATTAAAAATAAAAAAGTAATTAGTGAAGTTCCTTTATTTATTATAGAATATGTGATCTTCGAAAATTCTGTAAAAGGAAGACTTTTTTTTAACAAAAAATACTTTACAGGCTTCCAATTTTCATAGGCCATAAAGAAATTCATTAGGATTTCGTTTCTATTAGTTATTTTTGCAGATGATAAATGACCCGACAAATCCCCGACAAATAACATCTGATACCAGTTTTAACTTCACCGAAATTAGTTTTAATTCTGTTTTGGTCTTTTGATCTGATCATTATTGATGAATTGGAGAATTATCAATGTTCAAGAGAGGAATCATCTGTAGCAGCTGCCAAAAAGTGGTTGAAAATCTTGATATTTGTTTCTGTGAGCCCATTTTCGAAATGCACTTAGTTAAACGATATGTACCAGGTTATGTTTAATAGCAATGCGTCCTTCTGCCATCTCTTGTTTTCAATTGTTTGTTCTTGCACTTTAAAACCTCTTTGATTATGACGAATATTACAGGAAATGTTATCTTGGACGATTGCTATTCAATAACTTAAGGCGGCAATTTTTTAAATAAAACAATTAAAATCTTAAAAGAAAAAAATGAAAACAACAGCATATTTGTCACTTTTGAAAGTAGAAAGCTGTAAAGTAAAACTGCTTAAAAAAAAGAAGGACTTTACTTACAGATCTGCATTCGTGTATTACTTAAAGCAAAGAGATGAAGTCCTATTTTAGACAGTTTCGTTAAATGTCGTAATTCCGTTCTAGACAATAACCATTATATTCAAAAGGAAGTAAAGTCTCCTGAAATAAGATAAGGAGACGCAAGAATCTTGAGTTGTTCCTTTGGGCTTGATAAGATGCTAGCAGTTCCAGTTAATGAGTCCCTAATCATCCTTTAGAGTCAAAATGGAATGAAGTACTGGTTCCAGGGATCAGACGAACGCCTTAAATGCGGGGACTTACTATCTGATTGACATTGAAAAATAGTGATTACTCAGAAAGTGAAGTAGCTATGAAACAGCCTCTTGGACGAACCATCATCTAATGGATCGATTACTTATAAGGAAATAAAATAACTTGTTGGAAATTTTCAAATAAATTGATATTAATTTCATTTTCGAAATGTTTAATTCATTTCTTCTTGTGTTGTATTGTTTTTCTTAATTATTTAATGCTTCTAACTTTTTTCTAAGGGCGATTCAGGATCTCCAATGCTATGGAAGAACTCTGAAACCAACCAATGGTACATAATTGGGATTGTATCTTATGGCTGGGGATGTGCTCATCCTGGAATGCCAGCACTCTATACCAGGTTCGATTATTTCTACAAATGGATAAATTCCTTGACGCAAGACGGCAATTTCTGTACCGGATGAATTTATGTTTGTTTTAATTGAGTTAGAATAAAATATATAAAAGATTTAAAAAAAGAAATTCAGTTTTAATAAATATTCAATTTATTCCCGTATAACTTTTAATATTAATTGTTGAAAATACTCAAGTCTATTAATTTTCTTAGAATGAATTCATGTTAGTAACTAAAACTGTTTTGTACATTAAAATTGCCTAGAAATGTTAAGCCAGACTTTTAATTACGACTTGTCATTCAATTCTACGAAAATCCTTAGGGTTACGTTTGAAGGTTGTTGTCATTATTGTTCTTTCTAACAACAAGTAGATTAGTTTAATTGATACAAAAATGTTGTATACACTAAATAAGAGTCTATTGTACTCTTCATTCAGATTTTGTCACTGAGGAGTGAATAACCTATGAAAAGAGTACCAACTTTTAATCAAATCAACAATGTCCAACACAACAAAACACTCAACATCCATTAGACACTAGCTAAAGTCGCATTTTACTGTATCTCTTTTAATATCGCACTAAATCGTATTACAACTCACAACTGCAGTCTCGTGGAACTCTGGTCATGCTTTATATATCTAACATTACGTTAAGTCTAGAAAATTCTCGTAAGCACGGTTTTAATTTCCACAAGATTCCAAATGAACGTATGTCATTAAAAGGATATAAAAAGCCTTCTCATTGGCTTAGCTGCAGAAAGAAGTGATAATATACATGGAAACTAAACGGACCAGCATGACGGATTGTCAACCACTCCAACTAGGATACACTGGATCGACTCACGTCACCGAAGGAAATTATTTTTTTTTCACATTTTTTTAATTTTTAACCAATTATTTTTATATTTAATTTTACTTTAATTAAGATATTTTAAATTGAAAATGATGCGCACTTTAAAATCTTTAAAAATAGTTCCAGTTTTTTTATATTTTATAATTTAAACTGATTTCAATTTCTCTTTAATGTTGCTCCGATTTTCCCCGGGGGGGGGGGGGCGAAGAGGTGTCTGAAAGAAACACTGTTTGCGACTCAGCATACGAAAGAGTAAAAGAGGGAGAGCTCTTACGGTTATTCTGTCCGTCTGTTTGTCCTGTACAGTCGAAACTACAAGTGCGACATAAGTGTGAGCCGTATCTTATTGGAGTCCTTATCACTTGTAATGTTTGGAAAAATAGGAGTTCAGTCTGTGATCACTTTTTGTCTTAGAGGACAAAGTGGCCCGAAAATGAAAGGTGTACGGGATCACTTTAGTTTCGTGAACAATGGGAAACCCTTTTTTTGCTATTTTTATCAGCAGATAAAATTTTTTCTTAAATATGGCTTCTATAGATAAAATTATAAATCTTCATATTTCAAATGGTTAACAAACCTTTGTAATGGAAACTTATTCAAAGATATTTCTTTATTATTTGTTCTAGTCAAGTGAAGCAACAACCGTCATTACCAACTACTGCGAAATAGAAATGTTTCTAAGATCAAAGTTACTTCGATGACTTCTATTTATGTCTTTTCATAGAAGTCTACAGTAATTGGTGACTGATATTTAGCAACAATTACTTCGTTTCGTTGCAACGGTTCATCGAATGCTTTGAAATCGGAAGATATGAAAGGACAGAGTCCCATTGATTCCCCGTCCGAATCTTTGTAGGCTGTCTGTCGTTTTATCATCTCCAGAGTATTCACAATAGTTTTGGATCGACTAAGATCATGAATAGTAGCATGCTTTTCACAGAAATTACAGTGATGTTCAAAGAAACTTGATCACACAATTTCAGAGTTCAAAGCTTACAAGTTATGTTAATCACAAGTCTGACGATTAAAAGTTACGAAGTTGTTACAAGATAATGACAAGAAACATAGAATGAAATGTTAAAAAAATTATTTACATTACGTTATTCACGATAAAAGTATAATTAAATAATTATTTTGTTAGCTTTCCTACAAATGTTCTAAAATTGTAAAATAGAGGATTATTAACAGTATGATGAACTATCAAAATTCAGGCAAAAAATTAATCAGAAGCTAACCTGTTGCTTCAGATTAGGTCAAATGAAAAAAATATCACCAGATGCGAAATTGAATAATTTTGCTAAACCACCGCTGGCCTTGATGATATCAGCATCGCCGAGGTATTGACAAAAATAAAGTTTTGAGTGTAGTGAAGCGAAAATTCATGGTTTCCAACACAAATTATGGCTTCCTGAAATTCTCTGAGGATCTTTGGTTTCTCTCAACCGCAGATTCTATATGATGTCAACGATTCTCTATAGGATTAAAGTCTGGACCATCTAAGATTGTATTGAACCATTGTGCTAACCACTTTGTCGCCTGTAACCAAATGTAAGATCATTGTAGGAATGAAGCTATAATAAGTAATAAAGTCCTCCTACTTCTACTTTTCGGCGTAGAATAGTCCTGAAAGAAGCAGTTCCTTGTCAGTTTGAAATGATCTCTAAATGTTGGCAACAATTTTCTTACGAATACAGCCTCTTAACCCTTGTAATTTAAGAAACCATTAAGAAAATGCTGGCGATCTGCTCTTCAATATGAAATGCACCCTCTAGATCATTTGGTTGGTAATTTCACTGTAGACATAACAGAGTATGGACAGTATTCTTCGGTACATCTTCGGATAATAATGTACTTTGGGCTATGTAGCTTGATTTTTTTTTCTCATAAGAGAAAATAACTGACTTCCACTGATGTAGTTTCCATTTGACATGATCTTTACACTTTTCAAATCGAGTTTTTTTCAGTTTTGTGTAAGATGGCTTGTTTTCGGACGAAGGGCTACAAGTCATTATGTACAAAGGCGTTTTCTACACTTACTACCACTCCCATGTATTCTTCCCATTCACGTTTCACCTCAGCAGAAAAAGGTTTAATGCTTTCAAAGCATAAGCGCTTCAAAACTCGGTCCTGTTTTGGGAACAATTACTTTTTTCCTATCATCAGATCTAGTATTGTTGACTTTGGAAAGTAATCTACTCACTGCCTACTATCACAACACATACGATTAGCAATACCATGCATTGAAAAATCCTTCCTCCCTTTAAACAAGAATAAAATGGTTTTTTTTTTTTTTCCTTGGCATCAACTGCACATAATAAGTCATGGTGACACACGCACGATATGACTGCAACTCCAGCAGAAGGCGCTCCTTTAGCTGAAGATAAGCAGACGATCTAATAACTATTAGATTTCATTCCTGACGCATGGTTGTCGATCGCATCTGATGCAATATCTACCAAATATTTCCAAATAATTGAATTTCAATAATAAAAATTACAATTCTAAGGAGTGATGAAGCTTGAAATATTTTACCCCCCCCCCCCACACACACACTGTAATATTCTTCTCTAATACCTAAAAATAGTTTACTTGAAGACGTTACTTAAAAGTAAACAAATTTATTAAGATCACAAAGAAAGCAAGAATTTATGTAATACTTTTTGTCTTTTTCACTTCTAAGTTCTAATGCCATAATTCCTCTTCATTTCACATCTTAACATAGTTGCAAAAAATACTTCATCTACGCTTCATATTAAATAAAAAATATATTTTAATTCCGAATTTTCGGAAGAACATTTTATTTCTTCCTTTTTCAAGATTGTCAGTTACAATAATATACAATCAGGTGATATCATACACGTACACTTCTAAGAAATAGTTGGTTACAAAAATTATCTACCCTTTAAATGCTACAGACATTATTATTTCAGTTACAATTGTTTGATTTCTGCAATTAAATGCTACAACCCTTATGTTTCAATACAATTGTTTTTGTTACTAACATTATTACTTCAATAATCATAATTTTTTAAATTCATCAATTATTATACCTTTTTTGCTTTTGTTCATGGAAATTCCTACCATTTCATTAGCCAAATGTTTAAAAACATTCTCAATCTCTAATCCTTTACTTCTATTAAAATTTATATTTCTGGCATTTCTTATAATTAGACTTTCCAGTAACTTCCTTGTTTTGGCATCTTTTTCTAACATTACAATTTTTACTTCATCCTTAATCCAATGTCCGTTTTTACCACAATGATCAGCTACATCAGATTTTTCTCTCAAATTATTTTTAATACAGTAAATATGCTCAAGGGCCCTTGCCCGTATCGTTCTTTTACTTTCTCCAATATAAATTTTCCCACAATTTTGACATTCCATTTCATAAATTAATCCCATATTTGTTTTATTTTCATTCTCATTAACTTTATGGCACAAAATATTTTTCCATTTGTTGTTGTATTCAAAGTCTATCTGAATCTCAAATTTCTTACAAATTTTCTTCAAATTCCAACTATTACTATTTAAATAAGGTACTATTATTGTTTCTTTATTTTTGTTTCTATCTAATTCTTTAATCTTAATTTTATCATAATTATTTATTGCTGTATTTATAAAACTACTCTTATAATCATTTTTCTTCAAAATCATCTTCATGTTTTCAATTCCTTTCTTAAAATCAGATTCACAACTTGAATTTTGATCCAACCTATGGATGTAATTATCATAATATTCTTCTTGATCATAAAACTATGCCCAGATCTAAAATTTAGAATGTGATCACTTTCTTTTTTGTAATGTCTGAGGTATAAATTATACTTATTCTTTTTTATCAAACATACATCCAGATAATTTAACTTATCCTCCTCCTCTTTTTCCATTTTAAATTTTATGTCTCGATTCTTACTATTAATGAAGAATTTCAATGAACTGTTTTTATGAACTTCTTTGAAAATGAAGTAATAAAAGAATCTAAATTCAATTATGAGTATTATCGATATGCAGATAATATTTTGATTATCTGGTTTGGGACCACGAGACAATTTCAAAATTTTTTTAACTTCATTAATAGTAAGAATCTAGTAATATTGAAGATCAACTCGAAGACGTTCCCGCTCTCGGAGTTTGACCCCACACAAAAAAATAACAGGAAAATCACTGCAACAAGTAAAGTAGAATTTTTTCCCATTATTTTTTGTTTGAGTGAGGTCTCACTCCCTTGGGAACGAACCTTTCACGACTCGTCTATGCTGGGTAAATCTGGCTGTTGAGTTCTAATAAGAACGAAACAGGTGTTCCAGATTCTCCCAGATTCTCTTTTGACGCTAGCTGAAGGAGTGAAAGATATTTGTGTATTTCTCTTACCCTTTTTTCATGTTTTAGTTTTTGGGTCTTATTTTTTACCCTCCGCACATCTCAAAAAGGGGCCTAATAATATTTTATTTTTTATTCGCCTCCCCTTACTCTGAATTCATGGGCCCATGTATATTCGAAATACGACTTCAACATAAGGGCAGATCTACAAGTGTTTTGGGTCGCATGAGACAGACAGAAAGCGAAATGGAAATTTTGGCTTCTGTTTTTTAGGCAAAGTCTACATCAAGGAATTGAGAAATCGTGAGGTAAAGTAGAAATAACGTTAGCTATTTGAAAGAAGTTATTTTTAACAACATTTCGTTATAGGGCTACGACAATACAATTTCAGCTGTACCAATAGAATACATTCAAATAAGATTAAATTTAATCTTTGTTTTATATAATCCATTTGATTAATCAAAGTCGTAAATACTTAAATGTGTAAATCTGAACTCCGTTTTATTATATAAAAAGGATATTTTGGAATAGAAAATCCGGTTTTGATTTGACTCATAGCAATCTAATACTGAAAACATAAAATTCGAACTTTAAATTGTTGTAATTTTAGACATAAATTTTATTGATGTGATTCTGCGTAAGTTTTAAAAACTTAACGCTAAATTCTACTCGTTATTTTTTTCTATTTTTAAAAGAAATTTTTAATATGAAACAATTTTAAGCACAATATTTATTTCTTATATTTAAACATTAACAGTTTAATTTATTTTCTCGTTATCATCGTTTGTCAACAGACTTGAACTAAAAAAATTAATTTGACCTAATTTTTATTTCTTTTTTACTGTAAGTGATAATGAAGATTTGCTATTGGATAGGCATTGTTTGTATCCTAGTTTTTCAGGTAAATTAATACTTTAAAACAAAAATTTTAAATAAATAATTTATATAATAATAATTAATGAATTAGAAGAATGATTATTACTTTTTATATAATTTCTATGTGAATATGTTATTTTATATAAAGCCAAACTTATAAACTTTTTTTTTAGATAGTCTACATTATTTCTATAATTATTTACAATATTCCTTACACAAATGACTCTGCCAACTCCATTTATATAAGCAGTAAGTAATAAAATTCAGTATATTTATTTTTTAAACAAATGTCGTATTAAGTAACCAACCAAATTTAGTTGGCTCTAAACATGTGTGATTTAAAATGATATAATAATAATAATAATAATAATGTCGATTCTTTTACGTTTATTCTACTTTGGTTTTTGTAATCATATAGGAAATTTCTCTTAAAATCGAAATGAATTAATAATAATAAGCAAAGTCTTTTGATATAAGTTGAATTTCAAATATTGCTTTTATTTCAAACGAAACATTTGGGAAGAACGAGAAAGTGGAACAAGAACATGCGATGATTTGGAGAAATCTGTTTCTTTTATCGATGCTGTTTTATTCTTCATTTTGTTCTTCAATTTCCGCGGGCGACCCTCCCATTTATTTTGTGACCTGTACTTTGTCCCGTTATCTTCTGTGCTCATGTTAGTGTCCCTTTGTACGTTGCCAGGGTATTCGAAAAGGATCTATTTACCTGCTTCCACCTTTTGTATGAGAACTGTTTATTCTCTTATATTTGCGGAGACTTCTGAACTATTTTGTGATTGGCTCAAAGAGTAGACGGGTAAATGACACTTTTGGATTAACAAATAAGAACACCAACAAAAGATTCAATAAAAATTGTCAGTAATATAAACTCTCTCTACTACTTTCTATATAACAATTTTACTACATCTTAAACATCAATAATATCATAAGTAAATCTTAAAAAGAAAAATCTTACGGTTACGTTGTTGATAATGAAATAAAAGAATTCTTTGTAGTGCCACCATTGTATGTTTCATTTCTGAATAAAAATAAAGATAAAGATAATACTTCTTTAAGTATATTGAACAAAGAATAACCTTGGAACAAATTGTGACGTCTATTTGCAATTAAAAAATGTATTTATAAATATTATAAACACTCTTAAGGTTACATTTTATTTTATGAAATCAAAATTCTTCGTTTGAATTCCATGGAATTTAAATGTAAAACTTTGAATAATATATTGCAATGAAATCATTATTATAATAATTATCAGACATGATGTGCGTAATTATATTAAAGAAGGACCAAACACACACAATAAGTAAAAATAAATATAAACACTTCATTATAAAAACTTCATGACATGTTTCGAGGATCTTAATCCTCCTCTTCAGATGATAAACATAATATTAAGGAAAACTCTATGGCTCCGAGCATAATATTGAAGCCAGAAAAGAATTTCAACAAATCATTACAAAGTAATAATTCAATAGTTTACAGTAATTGTTACCAAATTAATAAAGATGTTGTGCAACATTATTATATGAACTATCAAAACAAATAGTAAATGGTCATATTAAGTTATATTGTAGGGCATTAATCATTAAGTTTTGATTTGTTTACTTTATTGATATGTAGTGAAATTTAACTAATTCTCCTTATATTCCGTCCGAGGATGATTAGTGGAAGCCAGTCGAAACATGTTACGGATCATATTTTAATCTATTTTAAATCTCTATCTATTTTTAAGTGTGTTGTTATTTGTAGATTCGCCAGTTATCTTCGCACACGTTAAACTTTTTAATGATAACAATAATAGAATTTCAAATAAAATAGCTCGTAAACAGAAGAGAATATATAGATTAAAACATTTCTTCCTCTGTGATTGATTGATCTATCCTTGATTTTCTTAAGAGAATCTTTAATAGTACAAATCTAAATCAGTTTTTATTTTCTTTCTTATTAGACAGTTGTGTTCTTGAAATAATTGAACAAAAGTTCTTAGAAGAAAACCGAAAATTCTCCAAAGTTTGTCAATCTTCCTATTTACAGGTATTTTTTTTAGTTTTATTATATTTTAATTCAGGAATTCTCGAATTACTTCTCATATTGAAATGAATTGCCAATTGTAAAATAACAAAATACCTGTTCAAAATTTTTCTGATTTTTGATGTTAATTATAGTTCAACGAATAAAGACAGAAAGTGTTTGATGGAGTTTCTGTTTCATTGTAATCTAATGAAAAACTAGTCCAATGAGTTTTTTCCACATTGTGCTGATGAGCAACATTGTGGGAAAAACATCAAGTTATTGTACAGCGTGATCGAAATTAAAGAGGAGGTGTTTAGACCTCTCTTTAGGAAAAACTAATGGGCGAGTCGCAAGTAAATTTCATACACTGACGATTACTAATCTTCGGAAAATGATTTTTCGTTTTAAAGAGATGGAAACTTTGGTTGTAAAACCCGGACGAGGTCGCAAGCCAAGTGGACTTCAGAGAACAGACGAAGTTGCAACTTCAGTAGTAGTGTGGCTTCACGGCATCCTTCATCTTTGAAGAACAAACAGCATCGGGGCCGGTGACATGTTCTGTGCATCACCCGAGATATGTCACTATCCTCCGTAGCTTTATAATTCGATTACTTCAGCAGAGGAATTGTGCGCTACAATCATCCTGCAAGATAGTGCACCCCTTACATAACTATACCTGTGAAAGCATTACTACGGCGAACATTTTGGACTATAGAGTAATTAGCAGATCATTTCGCAAGGATCACCAGAACTGAAACCCTGTGATTTTTGGCTGTGGGGCTACTTAAAGAGCTTCGTTTATCAAGCAAATGTTCCGAACGAAGTTGTGTTGAAAGACAGAATTTCGCAACGTGACTCAACTCAACGCATGTCAGTTGCGTTCTGCTGTCTGTGATTGCAATTACGTTATTGCACGTTAACTCTTTTTTTTTGCCGATATTTGTTAGATAAGTTCTGCAATATGCAAATATTGGGAACACTATCACAATTGTGGCAGCGCCACAATTCACCTTTAGCGGCCGAAATTTGAAGTATTTTTTTTTTTTTTTCAGAAATCGAAACTGCAATCGATACTCAGAACAGTGTACGGAATTTGGTTGCGATTAGCCTAGTAGTTTTTCTATAGAGAGATCTAAACACATCCTCTTTAATTTGGATAACCAGTACTTTTATCATTGCTTATTTTACACAATGAAATATAAAAAAGAAATACAAGAAATTCATTAAAATGTTTTAGGTTAAATTGTTTTTCTTTTATTTTTTTTTAAATGATACAGAATTTTGTACTCATAATTAGCATATTTTATTCTAACAAGTAGAGGAATTTTATGAAAATGCTTTTTTTATGCAGCAAAAATAAGGAAATTATTGACTTTGTTAAAAATAGCGTGCTATATCTAGAAGAGATTCAAAAGCCTTATACAAAACTTTCTTGAGCTGATATTTGTCCAGAATTTATTCTTGCGAGCAATAATGCTTTACAGGGTGCGACTTGTGGATGAAAACATGGGAAGTGAAATTATCGAAACAGTAGATTTATAAATGAAGGCAAAAGGACTGAATCTGTCGAGGTAATGTAGTATACTTTAAGATGATAGGAACAAGAAAGACTTCAATTGATTTATCTAATCATCATGTAAGAGGCTAGATTGTAAAAATATATTGAGATCAGAATAAAAAATATACACGCTCATAAATAAGGAATCACTGATCTGTTTTTAGTGTTTTCGATACCGAATCAGAACAGCTTTCTTTTTTACAATTTAATCCTTCATAAGCTAAGGGGTTGCTAGTAGGAATTAAATTTTTATATATTGTTGTTTTTTTAATATGAAGGGCCATTATCGTATTAACTTTGTTTACTTTATATGTTTCTTGGGATCACTGAGCTGTAAGATACTGGGCGAATCCAGCTGATGATGGTTTGGAAACCTGAAACAGCTGTTCTGGATTCCCGGTATCGAAAACACTAAAAACAGATCAATGGTTCCTTATTTATATGCGTATATGTTTTTTATTGTGATGTTAATATTATTTCCGCATGATAAACTTGTTCTTAAAAATTTATTGGTTCATTATTCCTTCCATCTGTGATCTTGATAGCTCACAAAATAATGTCCTACAAAATTGAATCTTGTAGAGGCAATGGAGGTGCCTTTAAGGAGTATCTACTGATTTTGTAGTAGGCTAGTAGTTAAGATGGTAAGGACCATGAACGTCACCATGAAGAACTGTTCTTTTTTTGTTTTCTTTTTTATAATAAAGTTTTATACGCTTCTAACATGCAGATACATTATGTTAATATTATTTGGTAAGTTGGTACATTCACAATAAATATGTAAATATATAATAAAAAAATTAGAATGGTATTGCTTACATGTGGCATGTTATAAGTGATTTTAACACTTTTTTTTCTTTTTTGGCTTATTGCTAAAAAGGATGGTCAATTGAGTGATTTTTTTCTTCAAATGTTTACTTTTTGTTTGACTTTGATAATTTTTTTATTCTTACTTACTTAAATACCAATTTATTTCTTTATGTATTTATTTATTTATTGCATTAAAACTTTTGGATAGAAGTTGGACAATTTTATATTTTTAATGTTTATAAAAATTCAATATTTACAAAATTTCAGAGTCCATACAGTCACAGATTCTTAATTTTATTGGAAGACGTTTTTCTGAATGAGACAAATAATTGTAGTAGAAATGATATGGACGATTACAGGTAAAAAACATTATTTAAAAATTAAAAAAAAACATTACTTCAAGTAGTTTTTTTCAATAATGTTATGGGAAATTTTAGTGCTTAATTCTATCCCCAGAAATAGGAATAAAGTATTAAATACATATGTTATTTAATAAAATTTTAACATTTTATAAGTTAAGAATTAAAAACAAAAGAATAATAATCAATACAACTTGAAATACTTCTTTATTTTTAACTTAAACGACAAAAGAAATGGTCATTACATAATAATGCCAGTTCCAATAATTTTAACTCTTCTAAGATATTTTTCAATCTAAAGGATAGAAACTAATTGAACTTTTTTTTGACATGCTTGACTGATATCTGAACAGAATTATTAAGAATATTTTATTAAACTTCATTTTTAAAGCGAATCAACAACGAAGATTATTCATTGTTGAAATGCAGAATATTATTAAATAAAAAATTACAGAAATAAATCTTGGCGACACATGGATTAATACGACAAACTTTATAACTATTAAAGTACACAATAAGGTTTGTCGTATCAATTCAGAGTGTAACCAAGATTTATTTCAGTAGCTCTAATTACACATGTAAAGGAATTTGGTTAAGATGCTAATTACTATTAGTATTAAAAATTAATTAAATGTACCACAGACAAATAAGAGTCACAAATAACAGATTCTGGACTTTCCTCCCAAATTTTATTATACATTGTTTTCTCAATTTAATGGATACACCATCTCTCAAGTAATAAATGGAAAAATGTTAGTTTGTTTTACAAAACGACAACACAGGTTATATCGATAGTAGATTATAGTTTTGAAAGTACGAATGTCTACGTAATTTACATTTGGTAAGAGTAAAAGTAACGTTTTTTTTTGGGGGGGCGGGGGAGATTCGTAAGCATCGTTCTTATATCTGTATTCCGTGGACTTCCTATACATGAGGTAATTATCTGGTCTTCGCTTTAAGCGTTAATATTATTAATCTTTTCTTTCGCAACATTGCTTCAAATGAAGATATGTAAAACCACTAAATTGCTACAAACAAATGATTATAATAAATTTGAAATGCAGTGAAGTAGGATTTCCTTGATATTCATGTTTCTAATTGTTCTACAGCAATTCTCTTTTTGTTGTGCATGAGTTGTTGTCACTATTATTGTCATATTCGTAATTATTATTTAGAAACTAAAATTAATGATATACAAAAGTACGAAAATTTAAGGATTTCCGATAAATAGTTATGCAATTTAAAATTCAAAATACATTTTCCTCAGGAGAACAAGTAATAATCATTTTAATTAGAAAGACGGACCTTCAGGGCAAAGCGGCGACTTTCCATGAGTTCCGATACCTCTGAATCTGAGCTCGAATCCCGGAGTAGGTATGAATGTGAATTTCTTCTATGGTTCCTCAGCATACATATACATACATACATAGTTCTCTGCCAAGGGCAGGTCCTTCACTGCAAACCTAGCATTCTCCAATCTTTCCTATTTTCTGCCTTCCTCTTCGTCTCCACATAAGATCCATTTACCATAATGTTGTCGATCATCTGAAATCTTCTTCTGCCTCGAACTTTTTTACCGTTCACCATTCCTTCCAGTGCATCCTTCATTAGGGAGTTTCTTCTCAGCCAGTGACCCAACCAGTTTCTTTTTCTCTTCCTGATCAGTTTCAGCATTATTCTTTCTTCACCCACTCTTTCTAGCACATCTTATTTTCTTATTTTGTCTGTCCATTTCACATGCTCCATTCTTCTCCATATCCACATTTCAA
The DNA here is from genome assembly GCA_023159025.1 of Thereuonema tuberculata. Lineage (NCBI taxonomy): Eukaryota > Metazoa > Arthropoda > Chilopoda > Scutigeromorpha > Scutigeridae > Thereuonema > Thereuonema tuberculata. The sequence continues at coordinate 4,464,459 of JAFIDM010002131.1, forward strand.
ATGCTTCTAGTCGTTTCTCTTCACTGCGTCGTAATGTCCATGTTTCTGCCCCATACAATGCCACACTCCACACAAAGCACTTCACTAGTCTCTTCCTTAGTTCTTTTTCCAGAGGTCCACAGAAGATGCTCCTTTTCCTATTAAAAGCCTCCTTTGCTATTGCTATCCTCCTCTTGACTTCTTGGCAGCAGTTCATATCACCACTTATAGTACACCCTAAGTATTTAAAGTTGTTCACTTGTTCCAATGTCTCATTCCGAATACTTATGTTTATCTTCTTTGTCTTTCTTCCGATAACCATAGTCTTTGTCTTGTTTACATTTATCTTCATTCCATATTGTCATTCAGCTCCAGTAGCATATCCCTTAGTATCATCTCCTCTTCTGCTAACAATGCCATATCATCAGCAAATCTTATGCATTTTATTCTTCTTCCTCCTACTATCACCCCTCCCATGTTCTGAAAACAATTCTTCACTAATTCCTCTAAGTAGATGAACAGCGTAGGTGATAGAGGGCATCCTTGTCGCACCCCTCTCCCTATTCCACTTCCCTCGGACAATTTTTCTCCTATCCTGACTTTGACTCGTTGTTTCATATAAAGATTAGTTATTAGCCTTCTCTCTTTCCAATCCACACCAATTTTCTTTAAGATTTCCATAAGTTTATTCCAATCCACTCTGTCAAAAGCCTTTTCCAGGTCCACAAATACTGCATATATGTGTTTATTCTTTTCTAGATATCTTTCGCCGATTGTTCGCAGCAGTCCAATTGCATCTCTCGTACCTCTTCCTTTCCTAAAACCAAATTGCTCTTCTTCCAACTCTCCTTCCACCTTAGAATATAAACGTCTGTTCAGTATTCGCAGAAGAATCTTCGCTGAGTGCGATATAAGGCTGATAGTCCTGAACTCATTGCACTTCTTTGCATTATTTTTCTTCGGTATTGGCAGCAATATTGTTTCCATGAAATCATCAGGCCATTCACCTTTCTCATATATTTCATTGCATAATGATAATATTTGCTTCTTATCTTCACCCAAGCATTTAACTAACTCAATGTGTATTCCATCAACTCCTGTTGCTTTCCCATTCTTTATTTCCCTAATCGCTAGCTCAACTTCTTCCCTTAGAATACAACATCCTTTTTCGTCTTCTGATACAGCTGTTTCATCTTCTATAGCTAAGTAATCTGGACGATTCCCTGTCTCATATAATTCTTCTACATACTTCTTCCATCTGTTCAAATTCCTTGTTTGTCGGTTATTTCATTGCCGATTTCGTCTTCTATCAACCACATGGACTTCTTATTCTTATTTGTGAAATCCAAACATTTTACTTGGCGGTACATTAAAAATGTTTTTAGGCGAATTCAAATTGAATTATACTTTGGGTGGAAACTACCAATCTCTGTTTTGTCTGTGGTTTGTTCGCAAACATTCTAATAAGTTCCTTTGAGTGCATTAATACGGATTTTGTGGATTGGATAGATATAAATTGTAACAAAGTTAAGATATTACATCTGGAATACTCCTATTGTGCAGGGGCTTTAGCGTCGTGTCGTGAGGATAAATAACCTGGGCTATATGGGTTCCCCCAGTTCACCTACCACAGGACCGTATATTACAAATTAATTGCGTAATCCAAATAAATATACTTCCAAAAGGAAATACACTCTTAAAGTACAGAGAAAACATTGAAATAGTTATAATATTATTGAGAAACTATAATAGTAATTGATTGACATACAATCGTTTGATTAGTTTTTTATTTTAATCATTTCTGTTACACGATCAATTATAATGGCATTGAACAAAGAGATGGGCCCTATAGCTTTTACCTCTTACAGCAATTACTCTGAGTCTGGAAATTTCAGAGGTTACCTATTAAGAACATTGATAGTTTAACATTGTTTATTACCTTAGTTTCAGATGTTGTTCTACAACTTGTACTTATCTGTCAATGTGGAATAAAATAAATTTTGAATTTCCAAATCGATATCGAGGGAAAGTATTTTCTTTGAAGCCAAACTCTAAAACAATAACTATTAAGAAAAACAATTATAAGAAAACGTTGGAGATTTCTGCAGACGATGGCAGTAGTTTGATAAATCTAGAGGTATTTTGTTTTGACATCTACTTAAATAAATAATGAATTCACTTTGTAAATTGACAGCAAGCTTTTCAATTAAATAAAAATATTTAAAGTAAATACAAACTTAAGTAATAATATTGTTTTTTTTTATTTTTTATGAAAATGTTATAAGAGCTGCTTTTATCAAATTATACTTCTGAATCCTAAATACAGAGCTTATGAAATTACTTATGAAAGTTTTGATTGAATATAATTTCCTTGGAAGGCATTAAGTATAGTTTAATTATAGTTAGCATAATAACTCTAAATTAGCAACATAAATAGTCGCATTTCATTTTAAAAAATAAAAGCCAAATACCTAACTTTTTTCTTTTTATTATTAAAGGAATATTAAAACATAGATATTTTCTACTGGTGTAAAATTTATCTATAAAATGGAATGATTGTTGATGAATGAGTTTTATTCATTCATAAATTCACTAAAGGATAAAGATAATATTAAGAAATATATTTCAAACCACTGCTATTCATGTATTCAATGAATTCACACAAGCCTTCGACTAATGATCTCCAGTTTCACTCCTTCCAAATATTTTGTAGACTGATTTAAATTTTTGTGACACTAAGCAGGAATTTCAAATTGAAATGTCTTGAATATGTTCAAATTGTGAATATTATAATTAAATGCTTCAAGCCTTAGCAGGGATTCCCAACTTTTATCTGATTTGCGAACTTTTCAAACAATAAATTTTAATTTCTAAATCCTCTTTCATTCAATTTCTTCCGAACTGCTTTAAAAAAAATTGAAAACGTTCGGGTCACAGATTCTTTGTTCCCATTGCAAATATGTCAAAAAAATAAAAAATTAAATGATTCTTAAAAATAAATGTCCAACCGTCTTATTTTGTTATTTTCTAATTATTTTTAGAATCCCAAAAAACTGCCAGTAAAGCTAATTTGCAAGAGAGAATTAAAAAGCTTCGTTGTAACAAACTGTTTGGAAAATTTCCTTCTAATAGCTGACAAAAATGATCGCTATTTTACTAAGGCTAAGAAATATTGTGGATTTGTCTACCAGGAAATCAAACTTCAAAATTCAAGCTTAAAAATTCTTTTCAAATATGATGTTAAAACAGCAAAAGAATATAAATGTTTATTTAAGTCATTTCATTATTCTAAAAATGGAAAAGGTAGGGAATCGTCTTTTTTATTTTTATTTTTTTCATATATGAAGGTAATAATACACTTCTGCAGCTGAATAATTTCAGAATAGCTTTTGATATATGTGCTTTCATGGAATTCTAAGTTAATTGAATATCTATTGAGATTTTGCAACGCAGTTGTTGAATCAGCAACGGTTTAAGACATACGACAAGCATTTATTAAACCTAGAAATTATAACCGGGTAGTCTACAGTAAAAAATAAATAACGTCATAAATTTTTAATTAAGTAAACACACGAAAAAGAACATAAAAAGATGGGTGTAATGACGAGGAACAGTGCATTTAACGAAAATGTAATTTCTTTTTAATGCAAAGACCATTTTCATGGAATTTAGGCTGCCCATTTCAAGATAAGAGAATGAAGTTAACGATTTTACTTTGAACAACATGCAAAGATTAGTCGTAATTTCAGCAATATTGTATTTGAAATATTACTTTTGACAGCCTACTGAAATTCGAGATGCAAATTTCGTAAATTAATAATATTAATTTAGCAATGACTGTTTTCAAGAAAAAGCTAAGCCATTCTTTCATTCTTCCAAGTAACAAAAAATAAACTGATTCACAAGTTTTACATCTGCATTAAAATGACAGTTTAATAAGTGGCTTTGTGAGATCTACTTCTAGGTAAAAAAAAATAAGTAAATATGTGAAGAATGTAAAAAACTAGTTCGTATATTATCTCCCAAATCACCTCGTCAGTGTAGGAGATTCAACTTTTGCACCCCTTATAGGAGACCAAAAATGGCTACAAAATTATTGAAAAAGAAGAATAACTGAGATGGAGGCAATTCAGTTGAAGTGTGGGAGCTGTTCCGACGAAACTGATATGAAAGGAAAGACGACTTTTAAGTTCATGTGTAGCTAAGATGCGAAATTAGAATTATTTTGCATCTTAGCTAAACTTTTTCTGCATTAATCTCGGAAATCGCGAATATTAAGAACTGCTTTGAAGGAGAAAATTCAATAGCCTCTAATGATAATAATAAATGACAGACAAATAAAGGAAATAAATAAATATGAACCTCGGAATTAGTGTTACATTTTGCCAGTAACCCAAAAATCAGTTACTGATTTAAGTTGTTAATCTAATAAACTTAAAGGAAATTCAACACAAAAATATTATTTCTTTTGAGAATTGAAACAACTTATTACGAGAAATCAAAAATTAAATAATTGTATGAAAGAGAGATTAAATGTCCCGTATAATAGTTTAGGCCAGTCAATAACAGCATCGAATATCGCAAACGCGCATGTATCTACGATTTTTTTTATATGTTGTTAGGACCCCTGAGAGTAGTGTATACCCAAGTTTGCAACCCTGAAAATCCTGTGCTACTCCTGTGGTGTTCGAAAAACTGCGAAATTCGGCCACCTGTGTCAGCTTTGTCAAAAACAAAAAACACCGGAAGGAAGCATTTCTCGATATCGTCACTGTATACTTTTGTAAAGCAATCTAAATTTGCTAGAATTTGAGCCCAACTCGAGCTCTCTAGGTCCATTGGTTGCGGAGATATAGCCAGTCAAAGATAGGCAACTTTTTCCAAAAACTGGAAAGTTATCGGTAGGGTCATGTTCCAAGACACCTACCGGCTAAACTAAAGGTTCTAGAGAAAGATCATGAGAGAAGAAGTTGTAGAGAATTAAATTAGCTGCAATTTGATTCCAAAAAGGTGCCTCTAGACCTCATAGTTTCCTGAAAAACGAAAAAACAGTAAAACATCGGAATTTGAAAAAATGAGGAAAACATTGAACTGAATCATGTTGGTATTTATTTCTTTAAAAACACGTGCAAGAATGTGCTGTTAACATTGTATATGTAACATATGGCTTCAAATAAACATACACTAAACAAATAAACGTAAATATAAAATAAACAACGGAAACATAAATGTAAACAAGAAAATTCTATGTACACAGTCAAGCATAAACACCGCAGTAGTTTAGAACTTCGCCCTTTTGGAAGGGCCTGGTCTCATCCAGTCTGGATCAGTGAGGGAGGGAGTAGGAGGATGGACGACGTTTTCTGGAGGTGGAGGCGGGTCGTCATATGGTGTTGGTTCGTCCACATCCTCATCCTCCTCGTCCAGGACGATAGGGGGGACGTTTGTGCAACTGCGCTCTTGGCAAAAGGAACATAGGGTAGAGCACTTCAGCCCTGCCTTTCTGCAAGTGCCCGACCCTTAGCACCCTTTCTTGCATTTGCAAGCCACCATTCTAAGCAGGGTCTGAGGAGCGGGCTCTGCGCACATTGTAATGGGCATGAGACCTTGTTCGCTGGTGGCCCAACCCCCTTCACAAGGGTTTTTGTCGACCCCAACCATTTTTGCACCTGGTGGTAGGTCCTCCACGAATGATATTTTGCATCCTCTGTGGTGGGGGGAAGGCGGGCAAGGTTGACTTTGGCCGTTGCTGTTGATTTTACAAATGCTGAGTATCGCAGGGTGTTCAGCATTCCCGCATCTTCGCCGTACAGGTTCATCAAGATCTTCTCGCCAGCATTTCCTACTTCGTCCTGGTTAGAGTTTCGATCAAGAAAAATGCTGGTGAGATCTATCCAGTGGGGTTCTTTTTTGAGGACGTTGCACCACTTCATCTTGCCTTGCCAGAAAGGGCAGAAGTCGTATCACACCCACTGATGGCATGCAGGAACACAACCATCCCTCGTGGAACCTTCATTTCTCCACATGTGAAGGAATTTGCTGTATAATGAGCGCACCCTGACCCACCTCCGCCGCCTTTCTGGAAGTACACGTTCGTCTGTCCAGAGCTTAAGCCGTTGAGGAGGACCAATAGATCGACGTCCTCCCCAATGATGAAAACTTGGTCGAACGATGAGCTGTTGGAGAGTTAAGTCATCACTATATCAGTATCGGCGTCTTCTTGAGATTGATGTACCTCGATACCCTGCCTCTCAAATTCAGTACGCATCATGGTGATCAAGCGGCGTTTGTTAGATTCACTGGAGAGCAGCTCTGCCTGGGAAACTTTGATGGGTGTTGATTCATGAAACAACATGTCACTGCAGGAGAGAGAAGCAGAGCGTCGCAGGCGTTCAGCTGATTTAGTGCTCCTCATAGATGCATCGTGTGGGTATCCATCTACGTTTGTACCAAAGTGGTTGAAAACGTAGCTAACGTATCCCGCCATAATGGCTCTGACTGAATCATTGCGATGCCAGATCACCTTGTTAACAATGTTGGGCCAGATCACAATGTTAACTTCACATTCTTGCACGTGTTATATACATACCAACATGATTCAGTACAATGTTTTCCTCATTTTTTCAAATTCCGATGTTTTACTGTTTTTTCGTTTTTCAGGAAACTATGAGGCCTAGAGGCACCATTTTGGAATCAAATTGCAGCTAATTTAATTTTCTGCAACTTCTTCTCTCATGATCTTTCTCTAGAACCTTTAGTTTAGCCGGTAGGTGTCTGGAACATGACCCTACCGATAACTTTCCAGCTTTTGGAAAAAGTTTCCATCTTTGACTGGCTATATCTCCGCAACCAATGGACATAGAGAGCTCGTGTTGGGCTCAAATTCTAGCAAATTTAGTTTGCTTTACAAAAGTATTGAGTGACGATACCCGAGAAACGCTTCCTTCCGGTGTTTTTTTCGACAAAACTGACACAAGTGCCCGAATTTCGCAGTTTTTCGAACACCACAGGAGTAGCACAGGATTTTCAGGGTTGCAAACTTGGGTATACACTACTCTCAGGGGTCCTAACAACATATAAAAAAATCGTAGATACATGCGCGTTTGCGATGTTTGCCTTCTTTTGTGTCGATATTGACTGGCCTAGTTGAGAAGTTTTTATTTCTATATTATTATTTCCTATCTTACTTCAATGGACTTCATTCTCTCAAAATTAGATTTTGAAATTTATATCTTAAAAATTTTCAAAAAATTCTCTTCTTATTAAAGTGTTAAATATCTAAATCAGTTTTATTATTATAGCTCATACAATTTAGCTTGTGAAAATTAATATTTTTTTGTTTATATTGATATATAAAAAGCAGAAAAAGAGAAGCATTTGAAGAGATTCAAAAGGAATGACAACAAAGAAAGTATGATTCTATTTTTAATCAATAATTTCAAAAATATTTATCTACTATTGAGTTTTAATATTCTTAAGTTAATCCTTAACAGTAGTTAATGGAATACATTAAGTTTTAAGCTATACTGGAATTTCTTTTTATATATTTATGTTGTTCGTATTTCCATATTAAAATTGAACAAAGGGAAAATATACTAATATCCAAGTAGTACAAAATATAAAGAAAGATCTAAAATGTAAAAAAAGCTAAAAAAAAAAAAAAAAAAAAAATTGGAATCCATAACTGAGATCCAATTTTGTTGGAAATGCGAACAATTTTGTAACTCTTTTTCTATATTATTAAAGAAGCAATGTTTAGAAAATTACAATGAAATGAACAATAATTTAAATATTGATATAGGTCGAAATAAATTTAGGATGTTATTTTGATATTTCTTGATAATTGTTTAACAATTTTTCAGAGAAGAATGAAGATAAATCTGGAGAAATTGATTCAAAGTGTGGTTAGTTTTTTTTCTTTTTTCATAAATTAAATTAAAATTATTAACGTATAATCAACTGTATTATGGATCAATGGGCCAATGTGTTGTTCTCCGACAAGAGTCGATTCAGTCTGCATTCCAGACTGGCAGTTTGCCGGATTCTAGACGGCAGTTCATCTGGCGTGAAAGGGGGATAGAAATACAAGCACAAAAATGTGTAGGAAACAACACATTGGCTTATTGAACCATAGTCCTATTTTGGTGGATCTGTTACCACTGCAAATGCCTTCTATGGTGTTCTGTGGATGGCACACATATGACAGGTCTTCGAGCATATAGCCCTACATGTCGCAGTCGTCGAGCCACAGTTTGGTGGGACATCCTCGTTCCAGTGCTGGAATGGAGGCGACTTGGAAGCTGACTGACCGTCTGACGTCAATTGCGTTTAGTTATTACCTCTAAATATCGACCTCCAGTGCGTCTGGAACATATTCCAGTCGTTTGAAATGCTGCCTAGAGCCTGGACACAACACTATGCGCGATTCCAAACTATCTGGCAACATCGGTGATTGTGCGGGCTTCTTCGAACTTTCCGATAATCCTTCTCCGGATGAAATCATCGGGATGATGTCTTCGAGACACAACAAAAAATTCATATTTGTACAGTTAGACTTCCCGTTCAGAAGTTCGGAGAAACGCAATTCCCCAGCCATGCCAATTTCCTTTTTATCTGCTTTCGTGACCCTAATGCGCGCGATTCGGAAATTGGCATCGGTGGCCGTGTTTTCTACTGAACATGTAGATATTTAGTTATGCAAATCGCCACAAGTTTTTTTGTCTGATTCTGTGACTGTAACCCTTAAGAATGGCGTTCATTCTTGGGTTTTGGACATGTGTCCAAAACCTAATTCTTATCCTTAATTCTTATCCTAATTCTATCAATTTCCTTCCAGATTTTAATGTTTATTTTCTTCAGGTAAGTTTTTCCCTGACAATTGAAATTTATTTTTGATGTTTCAATTTTTCTTCCTCAGCTTGTGGCATTAGTGGAGTTGTCAATGTCCGCATAGTCGGTGGTAAAGTAGCTGAGAAGCATGAATTTCCTTGGCAGGTAAAATCATAAATAATAATTTCTTTCTTTTTATTGTATATAATAATCAAGTAAAAATAATGAGAAATTAGTAACAAGATCTCTTTCCATATTCAGATAGCTTTATCCGATAAATCAGGCAAAGTATTTTGTGGCGGAACTCTTATTGATGATCGCACAATTTTGACAGCAGCGCATTGCATTTTTAAGTAAGTAGTCAGTAATATCCTAGAAAATAATAAAATGAAGATTTAAATCAACTAGTTTTGTAAAGTTTGATCGTACGTCATTGTGTTCTCTGTTGATGTGGAAATCCCTTTTTAACGAATTACAACTGATTTACTTTTCTTATTTGTAAATGTTATTGTTTGATATTTAACTTCTATATTTTCTAAACATTATGAATGTCTAGCCTCACCTGCCATGAGGCTGATATGTGTAAACCTGGGTTCCAATCCCGGCTTGGATGTTTCTTTCTTCTTCAGTGTTTGTTTCTCTTCCAAAAAGAAGCTAAAGCTGAGTATCATTTAACGGTGCCTTCTAGGTTGTTATCCAAACCATCATGATCGAATAACGGCTAAAAAACACCCACTAAATTTAAACAGCTTAGTAAATGAATTCAATATAGTATTATTATTTGCATATTAAGCTATAATAAGTTATTAATAAAGGATTCTGATTAAAAAAAATTTTTTTCGTAATAATAATGTAAATTTTATACAAGAAAGTTCAAGAACTCCCACCAACATTAAATGTGCAATTAATTCAACATGCTAAATCGATTACATAAACTAGATTTACTTATTAATGAGATTTGCAATACCGAATATTTTTTTAATTTTATTGTAAAAAATCAAAAAAATATTTTTCAGAAAAAAGGCTGAAGACATTGTTGTCATTCTTGGAGAACATGACTTATCAAGAACCGATGACACGGTTACAAAACTTGTAGATGTAAGAAAAATAATTCAACATCCCCAATACGATCATAAATCTCCTCTTCATGATGTTGCAATTCTGAAACTGAAGAAACACATAGAATTCAATGATAAAATGAGACCACCCTGCTTCCCAATACAGGGAATGAATTACACGGATCGTAAAGTCACAGTTTCAGGTTGGGGCGCTACAGTAGATGGTAAGTGTTGAAAAGCTATTTCCTTTTTTTTTTGTCAATTTCAAAATTATTCGTTCTTTCATAAAGAAGAAAAGTAACAAATCATCGTGAGTTGTTTTAAAAACAGACTAAAGGATTGTTCATTCTAATAGATTAATACTGGATTTGGATTATGAGGAGACTGTGGATAATTCAATTTATTTGGGGAAATCCTTCATGTTATAGGATATCTACAGAACATTGGAGAATATTTACATCACTCCATATTGCACTGAAATAGCAAACGAGTGTTTTCATAGGAAAAAAAGCTGTATAACGTCTTGAATAATAATAATAATAAGCTATTAGTATTAAATGGTTCTTTACTTTCCATTCGGTTACGAATCACACTTACCATCCTACATGAACTCTATACGTGAAATGGAATTATTTTCTGTTGACCTTCTGCCTGCCCTTTAAGGGCAGTGTGCCGGTACCCGGGTTCAAATCCCGGTCGTGAGAATGGATGTTTCATTTTCCTTTCCTGTGTTGTCAGCTTCTTCTTCACTTTCTCTTCGGTCTGACGTCATTCCGTAATGGCGTCCTGGAGAAGGCCACGGGAAACCACTCCAGTATCTGTTCCCAAGAATAAGTTACGGTTTCTCCTAGGAGTTCCCCTTCGGGGGTTCTTAGGGTTCCGTCGCTTCCGTCGGATTATAGTACCATCGTAAAATCGTAATGTATTTACTGATTTTAAAATTTATAGTTCAGAATAAGTAAATAAAAATAAATAAATAAATAAATAAATAAATAAATAAATAAATAAAAAGCGATATATGAATCACAGTAGAAATTAGTAAAAAAACAGTGAATCTTAAAGTGTGCATTTGTAGTTGAAATAAAAAAGATACACAAATAAAAGCCAAAAAATTAAACACATTTAAAGGTACCCGTTTCGTCTTTACAGCGAGACGTTCTCAACTAACAAAATACAAAAATAACAAATCCTTAAATACAGTCTGAGGTCAATAAGAAATAAGGATTAATGTGGAGCTAATATACACCAATGAAAACATTTTGCTAAATAGCCAATGGTGGAACTGCTTGGAAGAACTTTGAAACGTCATGGCAACGACTCATGATGATGCCATCAGAGTCTTTAACCCGAAGCTGGAAAACAATCGTCAATGTGTTTGTGGAACCCTATTATATAAGGAAGAAAAAAGAAACAGGGAAAAAAATATTTTTTTCTTTTACTCTTTTCCTTTTCAAGAATATTATGTAAGGGATAAGAGGCTTAATATTGAAAGGTTGTAGGTTTATTAAGCCTCCTATACCCTATTCACCCTATTTATGTACTTATTTTTATTTATATGTAATTTTTTTGTTTACTATTCTGCTCTTACAGGAGGAGGTATATATTCAGTTTTACAAAAAGTAGCTTTACCCTTAGTGCCAGCAAATAATTGTACACGAGCATTTGAACCAGGCGCCGATATGGGACATGTATTATGTGCTGGATACAAAGAAGGAGGCAAGGATGCTTGCCAGGTATTAATCATTAATTCCTTTTGTTCAAAGATTTAAAAATAAGTTCTCTTCACTCACTTTATATTAATATACTCAGTTGTAAAGGAAACAAAAAAAAACAAACATACAAACGATATACCCCATATAAAGTATTCTAATGCTACAAAACTAACACGCAATGAGCATTTAAAAGTAAAGAAAATCATTACATTTTCATTGAAAAGAATATTTTATTACATTGCAGTGACAATAAAAGGTCACACATTAATACAGAGTAAATCCTTCTTTGCCGGCGATACAAGTAGATAGATGGTGCGGCATGGTGTCAGTTAATAGTCTAATATTGTCCTGAGATAGGTTTTGCCAAATGCTCTGTGGGCTAGTTCGGCCACATTCCGTGTTGTCTGCAACTGCTTTCCCAGCATATCCCAGACATTCTCGATTGGAGCCCTGGCTGACTTTTGATCGTCACTTAGTCATTGTCTCACCATCTCAGATCTGTTATTATCATCTGGTAAAGCAGCCTCGGGAAGTCGTGAGAGCAAAGGCAGCAGAATGTTATTAACATATCCAGGATAGATTGGTTGTTATAGGAGATCGCTCAATCCCAGTATGATGGCTGTGATTCGCCCAACAGATGAATCAGCGATGACCACGCTTCCTCAGTACAAGGATACAGTAATTATCTGCTTCAAGAGAGAAGCGGTATTTGTCGGTGAATATAACACGACAACAATTGGACGCTGTCCAGGATTCCTGGACAAAACACCACTCCAGACAGTGCTTCCTATGTTGTGGTGATAGACATCGAGAATGAACTTCCGCCTCTCCCAGTCGTCCACCTAAAATTGTTTTTGATACTAAATGTCATGTAGAAGAAGTTATGTGCGTTTGGATGGAGGACTTTTGCTGTCAATATCATCTGACTGCCTAATCGCTCCAACCAAGATGGCTGATATGTCTGCTTGACATCTCAGCTTTTCTTAATCCTACGTTGTGACCTCTCAACTTACCTCAGGTGCTGCTGACAGCTACTTCGTAGAGGCATCGTTACAGACTACTTAACATAACGAAACAGCAAAACCAGTCAGATTTGTACATCTGTGAGAAAGCTCCTCCTCACAGATCATGAACAGTTTTGGAAACTTCCGATGCGTTCATTGACAACTTTAATTTCTTGTACACCAAGTTTCACTGCTCTAGCTCTATTTTTTGAGGGGGGAGGCATTTTTTTTTTGCAATAGAGTGTATCTCAAATAAAGTGATTTTAATCATTCTGTTCAGGAGTTATTTAAAAATATAAAGAAAATGATTTATTTTCTACGAAGCGACTTCAGCTAGCCTCTTTCATTTTATCTTTATTAAGCATATTCATTAAAATATTGAAATTAATTAATAATTATATCGTATATGATGTAAATGAATAGATACAACAAACTTCTAATGGGTACAGAATTATGAAAATGGAATATTTTTTGATAAGAAACATGAGTCCGGAAACTCACCGGTTTTCTTTTACACCTCCTACTTAATTCATTTTAATAGTTTAACGGTTTTCCCCAATTGCCTGTAGCAACACGTAATGATCATGCGAAACCAGTAAGCTTAATAGGACATTATTGTTGTGTTTCACTGCATCATGTTTACAAGAGATCCTCGAAGTGCCATCAACTTCAATGCAAGCATAGCTCCTGCAAGGCAGGCTCTGACACGCCGCGCCGGCTGAAATACGTCTGAAATACGTTTGTTGATTCCGACTTTTTAAAATAAACAGAGCATATTCTTTAAAAAAAATCAGTAAAAAATAAGAATGACATCAAATACAAACAGTATTTTTATTTTCGAACCAAATTAAATCGCATTATCTTCAAATGCAGATATTTCAAGATTAATTTCTAGTAAATCTATTCTTCTATCTACGGTGCATCTGAATTTTCTTCTTTTATAATAAATTGCTAAATAACATAACGAAACAACAAAAGCAGTCAGATTTGTACATCTGTGAGAAAGCTCCTCCTCACAGATCATGAACAGTTTTGGAAACTTCCGATGCGTTCATTGACAAATTTAATTTCTTGTACACCAAGTTTCACTGCTCTTGCTCTATTTTTTGAGGGGGGAGGCATTTTTTTTTTTGCAATAGAGTGTATCTCAAATAAAGTGATTTTAATCATTCTGTTCAGAAGTTATTTAAAAATATAAAGAAAATGTTCTCTCCAAATTCGTAATCTCACTTGGATTCCCAAATATTTTACTAAAAAGATGTAATATGCAATTTCCTCTATTTAAGGAAACCGAATGATTAGATTAAGAAAGGCATTCGATGCACAATTAAGAAACTGCACAAATATTCGGAACTGATACTGTATTTTCTCCTTTACTACTTCTTCTGTTATCTTTCTTTCTTTTTAAGATTTATGATTCAAGTAAAGTAGTTTATTTTTAAAAATCAATTTCAATAAATTCGCTTACTTCAATGTATAACGAAATATTTACAATTTATTTCATTCTGTTAGTATTTAGTAAACTATTCTAGTAGAAATTTAATTATTGATTAAATTATTAAACTATTTCACTTGAATTTCAGGTAACAAAAAAAAAATCAAACTTTCTTACAATTTTTTTCAAATACTTTTATATTTTTTTCTTTATTTTCATTTTTTCTATAATGGTCACTCGAATTAATTAGAATTATTACATAACCTCCAATTATATTTAATGGAGTGTTTGTTTAAAATATTCAATTAATAATTTCAGGTTTAAAAAATTTTAATATTACATAATTGTTATTAATGTTATTTAATAATAATTTCTATAGTTAAAACTGAACAATTTCTAATGTTTGCTTTAATAATTCAATAAACCTTTCTTCGCTTTTTATGAACAAAAAGCACCTTTTGTGGTAGAAATAAAAGTTAATTTAAGACCAACCTTTTAAGAATGGAAGAATAATTTTAAAGAAATGTCTATATTTTATCCACTGCGGAGGACAAATTTTCGTAATTTTTAAATATTCAATCTCAACAACAGAGGTTAATTTATTCACTTTTCCTGTATGCCTTTCAATTAGGGAGACTCAGGTGGTCCCATGGTTTTCAATGATGGAACAAAATATACCTTGATAGGAATTGTCTCTTGGGGACAAGGATGCGCCCATCCCGATACACCAGGAGTTTATATGAAAGTAGAACGATACCTGACTTTCATCAGAAGACATACGAAGAAAAGCAAGACTTGTGGGATCGCTTACAGAGAAAGTAAAAGCTGAAATGAATGTGTAAATATCTATCGTTTCTTAAAGTTTTAGAAATTTTATTGTCCGTATGATTTTGCATACAATGATTTACAAAGTTTTTCAAATTTAAGAAAATAAAAAATACAAAGTATGTGAAAAATTAAGAAAATTTAAATACGACCATTGATCAGTAAGGCTCGAAAACGCTTATTTAATTAATTTTTTCAATGTTAACATTAATACAAGTGAATATAAAATTTTATCCTTTAAATGAGTTTAATATGTATCCATTACTGTTCTATTTGGAGATCATCGTTTTCATCAACTGATACGATGCATTAAAGAATAATTGGCAAGTGAGAAACAAAATATCTTCTAAAACTGAAAAAATATATATTTAAGTATAAAATAAACATTTTTAAATATTTTGGTTAAAAAAAATTCGCTTTTATTTTTTAGGGAAAAAAATATCGAAATTCAAGGAGATTTGAAGACATAGTGATATGATTGAATTTTTGATGGATGTAATTTTAATTTATTCAGTTTGTTATATGCAAATGATTTATGTTAAATCAAATAAACACGGAAATACAAAAATTACTTAATTAACATTTTGGAAGTTGACGCTTCTAATTGATTATTCATTTATTTTTGTAAGAAAGTAAAACGTTAATTGTATTAATTTATATAATTTTGGATATTTTTAAGTAAATTAATAAATAAAGGTATAAAAAATCCATAAAGTTTCTACTTTTAATTTAGATAAAAGAGCAGATAAAAGAATAACTAAATGGTTAAATTATTATTATAATCTTGATATAGCTCTTAATTGACAGCTGAAGATTGACTTATGATCTAAAGCACAAGTTTTAAAAAAATGATTTTTTTTTTTAGTTCTGTTCAATTTATTTTGTATAATGACATGAAATGATTATAAAAATTCCATAAAAAATTAAAAAGTAAAAAATTTCTTTCCAAAGTTTTTGCACTGATGATAGTCTTGAATGAAGAAATGTTGCAATGTAAAAAAAGAGACCAGCCTGTACTCTATTTGAAGTTATTGATGAATGTACGGATTTGAACTCTAACGAAAATAATATGGAAATCTTAATAGAAATTAGAAAATAGTTAGTCCAAAAACACAAAACCGAAATGTGTAACATGTGCAACTTCTGAGCCAGAATTATATTGATTATATTAATGTGATATTTCATATATGCTCTGTGATTTTTACCTTGCTTTTCTAAACAAAAAATCAATTCACACGATTAAACAAGGTGATCCTTTAATTACAACAGCAAATTAAAAAAATAATAATTTCCTTTTTATGAGAAAGTTATATATAGGGTGTAAACTTTCGATGGGACATAGGGAGCAGAGATAGATTAGTTTATGATTTATATCTATGAATGTATGTCCGCTGATGGCAACCTTCGGTGCTAGACGGCGCTATTTAGTGGCGCTGCAATCTGCTAGAAAGGCGATGTTGGAACGAGAACGAACTTGTATTTGCCGCGGCATTCGTAAATCGGATAAATTACATGTAACACAAGAGCGTTTTTGATTGCGGAGATGGCTGCCATACGTCTGTAAGTGTTCGCGTCTTGCGGAATCTTTCTTAACAGATGGCAACCAATGCTGTGATGCATGCATTGCTGTTGACAGCCCAACTTTGAGCGCCTTTGCATATATATATGGCCCACAATTGTTTCCATTTATTAAAGTTTGTCTCAGTGTTCAATATCTCCTCGACAGCGCCGCTGTATAGCGCCCTTTAGCATCAAAGGTTGCCATCAGCGGAAATACATTCATAGACGAAAACGATTTGTCTTGGTGTCCCATTAGGAGGTCCACGTAGTGAGAGTTTTGATACACACTGTATAAATATATAAAGGTTCTATATAATGAAAAAGTAAGACTTCACATACATTTTGACCACTTTGTAATATTAGAAAAGGGAAACTTAAAGAAAAATACTTAACTTATAAAGATTAATGACCTTATTTTATTATTTAAGGAAAAAATTAGACTGGAGATAATAAGAAAATGGCGGAAGAAAAATCAATGATAATTGGATGGTGTTATGCATCAGTTGATTAAAAGCGCCAAAATATATTTTTTTAGATTATTGTTCCATCTACTAGCGAAAGGAGTAAACGCTTTGTAAAAAATATTTCTGCTTGCTATCTCAATAGAATTCTGCGGAATATTAATTTTGAATATACTCCAATCGATTAATCGTAACGAATAAGATTTGCATCATGTGGCAAACGACCTTTGAAGGATATTATTAATTTTGATAATGATCAGAATTGTTCTGTGAAAGTATCTTTATTTTGCGTTTAAGCGAATATCTCAAAATCGAATTTTGGCTCTTTGTCAAATGATGCATAACACCATCCAATTGTATATGTGAATTTAAGAACATTAACATTTTCTCCTTAACAATAACTAGCCTTATGCATTTTAAATAACGTATATATAATTGCAGTTGAAGTGTTAGGTTATGAATGTTCTTAGGTCTTATTCTCTTGTACTTTGGCTTATTTTTAATTTTACTTTTGATTTGGGAGATATTTATCTTCGATCTTGTAACATCTCGGCAGCTGTCAATTTCTCGGTTAGTTTCATTCAACCTCCAGCCTGTAAAGCTCCGGCGGCAGCAGTCTGCATAAGTGTAGTCAAACTCAGCAACAGAGCATCCAGAGAATTCAATCCAGCTTTCACGGTGTCACATTTTGACTTGGCTGCCACAATCTCATGCAATATTGACAGGCACAGACATATCAAAATTCCAAGGATAGCAAGATGGCTTTCGCAAAGATTTCCCAATTACGTACTTCACTTAAGCTACGCGAACACCATGCAATTTTTCAGCAATTTAGTCGTCAGATTTTGACGTCACGAGTTGATATCGACAGTCTTGAGCCCGTTTACTTGCAACTTAACTGCAACTTTTGTCCTGCAATTCGAGTTGTTCCTACACCTGCAACTCCAAAAATAGCATCGACATCACTGGGAATTACCCAATCACAGGGCAGCGTTGGAACACGTCAGTTGTGAAACCACGCCCACGAAAAAAATGGCGTCGAAAATAATATTTGTCGATTCGTTTTGAAGACATGCTCATACTCAATGAATATCAAGAGTATTGCGAGTTTCTTTCATGCAGAAATAAAGTTTACTTTATTACTTTGAAATGCAGTAATTGTATGCGGCAGAATTTATCAGAGAGGTTTCAAAACCTCGATTTTTTCGGATTTTCCACATCGGTTTTGGGAAACGCATTGCATTATGGGAATGCTGCTGACGCGGTAATACAACAGTTATGACGTCATTGTTTCCAGGGGAGCATTGTTTCTTATTGGCTGTTGGTCATTCGTTACTTTTGATTCGAAATAATACCATGAAATTCAATTCCATAGCGGCTTATAATTTTGAAACAATATTTATCATATGTTGCAAATGAATCACTCATATATTATGTTTGAAACGACATAATCGAATTTTGCTTGACGTCACACGTGACGTATTTAAAATCTGCGTTGTCATGGGCCGGTTGATCGTTCGAGTTGCATATCGAGTTGCATCGTGTTCTGGATTGACAAAGGTTTATATCAACTCGTGACGTCAAAATCGGAGGACTAAATTGCAGAAAAATTGCATGGTGTTCGCGTAGCTTTACACTGTCTAAGTATGCAACTTTGATGTTCTGGGTGCTGGAAAAAAATGAGACGCTTTTTAAAAGTTTTCTGAAATACAGAATCCCTAATAGACCCGTGCCCTCTTCTCCACTGGTGTCTGCAGTGCTCTAGGTGTTGGAGTTCTGCATACTGCAAGAAAGGAATGTGGTGATTCTCAAAGTAAATGTAACAGGGATAAGTTACAAGGCTTAGATCCTTGTCATCTGACCTATAGTTTTCTGATTGGAGAAGCATTCGCAACATCTATTGACCACATTTTCCAACTGTTGACCCATTGCAACCATTAGTATGCTGGCTGAGTACAGGAAGGCTGTTGAATGAGCAATTTCACTCATGGAGAGATAGACATAAAGATAAATGCAGTCAACCGACAAGTGTGAGCTGGATAGACTGTGGCATAAGATTGCGTAGCCAAGTCAAAATGTGACACCCTGAAAGCTGGATTGAATTCTCTGGATGCTCTGTTGCTGAATGTGACTACACTTATGCAGACTGCTGCCGCCGGAGCTTTACAGGCTGGATGCGATTTTCTCAACTGTATGGCTGCTGAGAGGTTGAATGGAACTAACCGAGAAATTGACAGCTACAAGGAAGATCAAAGATAAATACCTCCAGCTTCAGGCCCTAATCAACAGTAGCGGAGAGGATAAGAAGAAATGTGGATCAAGGGGATCAACATCTAAGTCAAAGTACAAGAGAATAAGACCTTAGAACATTGATAACCTAAAACTTCAACTGCAATTATATATAAACATTTTATCATTTAAGAAATTTAATTTCATACAATTGTTCAAACAAAAAGTGTTTCCAAAAATTAGGAATTACAAACCGATTCCATCCCATTTGAGCAAAGAAAATAAGCAAAAGCGAAGTTGAAGAACAAAATTAAGAAAAATAATTATAATTCTAGTATTCTTCAAAAACATGCTGAAGATGAAATAACTATAGAAAATTATGATTAAAATGCAAATATTTGAAAAAAATATACAAAACTTTAATTCTAATAATGAAATAAATAAAAGTATAAAAAGTGCTCAATTAGCTCAGCAGTTTGACTTGAACCACCAATTACACAATATCTGCGTATTTTATTCTTTTCTTAAGATAGTAATAGCTACTTTACCCTAAATGAAAATTCAAATCAATATTAGTGAAAACTTCTCCTAGGAATAAAGACTGAATATCATTCTTTGCATTTCTTCAAACGAAAAGTAGAAGACATTCTAGCTAGTAATATACATCCGCATTTTTCTTTGTAATACATTTTATTAATTCATTCATGGTCTAATTTAAAACTGATAAATGACTTACAAGGAGAGGGCACGATCTGCATATTACGGAATTTAATGCCCTTTTGTAAGATGAAAGTACACATGAAGAACTTCAAATATATATATATATATATATATATATATATATATAAATACAGGGTGATTAAAAATATATATAAATATATTTATAGAATGTATCTGAAATGTGCTGCCAAACTTAAAGGTTGTATTCAGTCATGCAAAACAACAAATAAAAGTTGTATAAACATGGGTCTGGAAATGCTTTATTTCCAAGATATGTACGATGCAACAATACAAAGGTATTGGCCGTACAGTCGCTGAGTTTCACAGAAAGTGCTCGAAATGTCCTCGAAATAGCCACAATGCACTCAACACAACATCGTTCCATCGACTGCCGACCACGGTCGAAGATGCCAGGTGCACGTCGAATTGTGTTGATACCATCCTCTATGCGATCATGCAGTCGGCGTCAGGAACCGGTTGATATACACTTTTGCTTTAAGATAACCCGATACGAAAAATTGCCGAGAGTTTAAATCAGGTGAAGGAGAAGCCATTCTGTTGTTCCCCCTCTTCCAATCTAACGACAGGATAACGTTGGTTCAGAAGTCGTCGGGCTGTACCGTTTCATCGTTCATATCTTGCTAATAACGCATTGCCAGACCCATGTTTATATGACATTTATTCGTTGTTTTGCATGATTGAAATCAATCTTTAAGTTTGGCAGCACATTTCAGATACACCCTGTGTATACGAGGATGAGTCAAGCTAAAGTTAGAAATTGAGTATAAAAATACAGTAATAATGAGTCCGAATATTTGACCACCATTGTGTAGCGCGCTCAATGGTGAGTGCTTATGATCCTGACCTACGTTTCCGGTGACGTAATAATGAGAACCCCAAAGCTTCGAAAATGGCGGGTCGGCTGGAAACTTACTCCAAGGAAGAAGTGCTGTCAGTCATCCGTTTTTCGACGCGAAAGGTGATGATCCGAAAAGAAATTCATCGACAGATATCCAAAATGTACGGGGAAGGCAGTATGTGTAAGACTCAGGTTTACAACAGGGTGAAAAATTAAAGAAAGGCGTTCTGCCATACACGACCGGCCTGAGAGAGTAAAGACAGCTGTGACGCCGGAAATCATTGAAGCCGTGGACTATCTGATTCGGCCCAACTGACGAAATAGTATCCATAGAGTCCATCAGTCACGGTTCTGTGTCAATTGAAGACACCGCTGCAAAAAGGAGGCTGAAAAAGGAATGCTGACCGTGTTTTTAGACAATAAAGGAGTTATTATTGGACATAGTGGAAGTTACTGTGACTTGCTGGAAACTTACGTGAAACCTGCTATTCGATCAAAGCGGCATGGACTGCTGTCTCAAGGAGTCCTTTGGCTGCAAGACAATGCCCGCCCACACACTTCGAAGAACACCAAGACTTGTCTAGAGAAATTGAAGTTTGAAGTTCTGCCACATCCTTCTTATTCGGCAAATTTAGCATCGTGTGATTTGAGCTTGGGTATGCTGGATAGGTCGAGCTGATGAGAGGCCAAAAAGCCTCGAAACAGCGCTGTCTTCGATTTCCAGCACAAATATCAAAAATAGCTCAGTGAATTTGTGTTTTGTTTTGTTTAGTTATGTGCGTTCTTTGGTTTATTTTACTGTAATAAATGTATTAAAAATATAATTTAATTTCCAAAGTAATGATTTCATTAGAGCGAATAAATTAATCAATTTTACTGATTTGATATAAATCATTAGAATGAAGCATTCATTAATTCAGCATTGAGATTTTGTGCTATTTTGAGATGTGCTATTTTAAAAATATCCCTTTTAAAAGTATATCGCTTTAATTATTTAAAAGTAGCAAAATGCATGATAAAAATTGCTGGATATCCCTTGCTTATAAGATTGAACAAAGGAAGGCAGTGGAATAGCTAAAATGGACTGAAAAAAGAGAAGCTCAACTTCTGTTGAATGATACCTAAATCATATCCAGTTCCACCATAATTGCTGATAACTACTGAAGTAAACTGTAAACTTTATTCTTGTATATTGTTATGTTAAATGTTTTACACTAAATAAAATATAAACAACAATAAATAGGAAACGCAGTTATTGAAGGCATAGCACAAAAATCAGAGGTCTTTGGTTTTGGCTTTTAGCCTAAAATAGATTGCTTGTGTATTATGAGTGACCTTACATTTCCTAAATGAAATAACGTAAACATAAGATAATTTCATGAAAAAATGAGATTGTAGTGGACTTAGAAGGATTGATATCGTTTAAACTTCTTAATGTTTATAAAGAAGGAAATTTAAAGTGCAGCAAATTAACATAAATGGAAAATGGGAATGCTTGCACATAGGTTTGTTTTCACGCCTTGAGCTTATCATCGACGGGAAACTTGAACAGCTGTTTCACCCTTGTTAG
>JAFIDM010002131.1:4491699-4510350 GCA_023159025.1 Thereuonema tuberculata
AGTTTTTTAAATAAACTATTTGATGGAGATATTGTGTTTTTTGTTTAGAATAGATCTATGTTTCTCTTGAATAGCAAAACAAAGTGTCCAGATTCATGTTGACGGATAACAATGGCCACCCCTTATAGACATCATCCTGAGGACTAATATCTTGACGAAAATGGAAAGTAGTCGAATATATTGACCAGCTGACCTTCATTATACACAAGAGCTTCTTGGATAACAAATTGCTGTTCAGATTTTCCCCTCTCAGAAACTTGATGAGCTTAGAATTACTCTTTTGCATGGATGACAATTATACCTTCCGAAATGAAGTACCACTTATTTGCAAGGCTATGCGAGGTGATCAACTCCTTCTTCAGATTACTTGTCATGAATTTTCCTAGAGACTGAAGTCATCAAAATAATGCTTCGACATTTTGTAATTTAAGTCCTGAATTTCATAAAAAACACGGATTGAAACTTTTTCATTTGCGTTTAGATGTTTCACATAGCATATTACTGTTAAATTCGTACAATTTCATTAAACTTCATTCTTTTAGAAAACTGATTTTAGGTTTGAACGTAACTTTGACCTTCAATATATTTTATGTATTCGTAATATGTAGATTTCAAAACAAAATTCTATTACAGCTTTAAGGAGTTGGAGTTTATTTTTAAAAAGTCATTGTTTGTGTTTAAATATTTTCATTAATGAAAGGTAATATTGTCTGAAATTAGTCGGAAAATATTTCAGACAATTCATGATAACTGAAGATATAAAGGAATTCGTAAAACTATGGAAATCCCTTTTGAGAAAGTAAATGTTAATTTAGTCCAATGAGCTGACTGGTTGAAACAAGCATTTGCTTCATTGCATCTGTGAATTCATATGAAAAGAAAAATCCTTGTGCATTTGACAACCGATCATTTGTTGGAAAGGGCATTTGCGATTACACTGTTTTGAGTATGTGAACCCTCACAAAAGAAAGAGGTAATTATCTAGACTATTCAATAACGGTTTAACATTTCAAACACCACTTTTGTTAATGAAGATTATTATTTGTCTCGTAATTTAGAAAAAATCATAATATGAAATGAAAATTTCTAACCCCATAAGAAAAGATCATCTGAAAGCTACTAAGAAAATATTATAAATATAATTAGTTGTGTCATTATTCATAATTTTATTGAATGATTTAAATTTTAAAAGTTAAAAACTATTATTAAAGACAAAAATAACTTAAGTCAAACTCGTTCAGCTGATTTTTATTGAATATTTCTATTTTCGGAAATGAATAGGGACTTCTCTATTTTGTATTTTATCATTTATAAACATTTTAAAACCTAATTTTAGTTAATTGTCTAAACTTAACTTCGCCAAAAAATTTAAAAATACAAAAAAACAAACCACTGTTTATTTATAGTAGGAAAGGGAATGGCACCTCCAGAAAACCTAAACTAAAAACAAAATATACATTAAAAATTAAATAAATAAATTCTTATGCTGCCCTCCGGCAGCCTCAAAGAATTTTCTAGGCGCAATTAAAATAAGAAAAGATCCGAAAAAGTGCATAACCCTTTTAATGTGCTAACCACTGTGTATTGTTTATTGATTATTAAAAAAAAGAAAACTTTTCACAAATAAAATGAAGCAGCAAATGTGTTTCATCTGCTTTTTCTACGTACGTTTCTTTCTGTCGGACATTTTAGAAATCACAAGCAAAGTAATAGATGATCTTATAGACTGCACTGGGAATAAAAGGATTTTATAAAAATATAAAAAAGAAGTGACAGATTCGAAAGCCTTCATCAGACTACAATGCAATTAAAATTTGAAATAAACGAATAGACACGGGTTGCTGTCCCGTGTCATCACCAACCAATCAACGAAGGGCGTTCTCCATTATAGTAGTGGGGATCCTCACCAAAAATTCATGTTGGATATAGGTTCGTTTGCCTTCCTGCGGCAATGATGAAATAAAGTTAAACAAAGATAAAGCAAACCAAAAAAAATAATAAAATAAATAAATAAATAAATAATGAGCGGTAAAAATAAAGTGAAATGAAAAACCAAAATAAATACAAAATGAAATAAATAAATAAATAAATAAAATAAATAAATACAAAATAAACTAATGAGAATAAAATAAACTGATAGGGAAAAGAGAAAAAAATAATATAAGTTAAAATAAATAGCAATAAATATTGCACATAGCAATATAGTATTATTGCTGTTGCTGTGTAACGTAAGAAATGTTTGATATTTATGAATGTTTTCGAATCGCATTGTCATTGATGTAAAACATTTGTTAATGAAAATCCAAACATTTCTTATAATTGAGATTTCGAGCGCTTTCAAGATTTTTCAATTAACGCCATTGTTTACAATTTTTTAACTCATGAGTCACTCGAACTCAAATGAATTAATCTATCCATGAATAATAGAATTAAAAATTATCTACAGCATATAAATCTGTAATCATACAAATCAAGTTTATTGTAAATAAAGTTCATCTTTCTTTTCAATTCCCTTCTGCTATATATTATATATGTGCTTCTTCATTACTGCAGCATTTCTTTCTCAGAACAAAATTTTCTTTGAAGGAAATGTTGACTTTTACTGAACGGACTTTTTGTGAGCTTTAAACCTTTTGTTTTAAAGTGTATGTATTTTTTTCCCAAAATCTACAAGGCTACTGCTGTTAGAAGCTTCAGTATATATATTATATTCAAAACAATTGTTCTTTATAGCTTCTCACATAAAGATAATTTTGAAAAATAATTAGTCAGAACTAATATATGTTTGAAACCTATGAGTTAACTAAGACTTTGAAAAATTTATAAAACTAATACATTAAATCACTAAAAGAACTTAGTCTACTTACTTAAGTTACTTAAAGAAAATTAAGAGTAATATTGTAAGGAAAATAAACTTTAATGTTCTTTCTGTAGCATCTACTTTTAATACATTTTAAACTTAAGGAAATAAATATACAAACGAAATAAGTAATTCTACAATATTTCTTAAAATGTCTAAAGCCGATTAAATTTAATCGTATGAAACCAAGTGCTAATTAGTGCCAAAACTAAATATACACTATATATTCAAAATTATCCGGTCACCTACGCCAAACCATAGTCAAAACTTTCCCCGTGGCACACTCCCTAGTAGTAGACATTGTTATGGGATGGATTTGCCTTTCGTCTTTATCACAGCCGTGATTCTGCCGGGGAAACTTTCCATCAGGTGTCTGAACGTATCTGGTTGAAATGGTAGCTTCCTGAAGAGCTATAGCCACAGCAGGTCGTGATCTGAGAAGTTCGGGGTGAAGCGAAGTCGACATTCTAATTTCTCCCATAGGCGATCGATGGGGTTCAGGTCGGGACTCTGGACAGACCAATCCATTTCCGGAACCTTATTGTACAGAAACCATTCCCTCACCACAAACCATTATGTCATACTAGTAAGCATATAGTCATCATCGAAATGGTCCTTTACCGAAGGCAGTATATAACTGGTGAAAATGTTCTTGAACCTTCCACGTTTACATTGCACTGCACTGTTACAAAAGAGCCGAGTCCATTCCATGGAAAACATCCCACAAGGTAATGCCACTTCCTCCAGACTTCACTACCGGCACTACACATGATGGCAGATATCGTTCCCCCCGGCATTCACCACACTCAACCCCCTCCCATCGGACAGCGACATGGAATAGCGTGATTCGTCACTCCAATCACACATTTCCACTGTTCCTCTATCCAGTGCCGTCGCTCTTTAAATCGCATACCATTCACAGGGGAAATTGTTTGGTTTATTCTCAGCTGATCGCCCAAGAAATCCTAATACCCTGATCTCTCGACGAACAGTCATGATGCTAACTAGAGTTTTAGTACTACTTTTGAAACTCACGGGTGATTGTTTCAATCGGTATCTGGTTATTTGCATCTACCACCTTTTTCATTACTTATCTGTCCCAGTCTGTCAGTATACGCGGTCTACCTGATGGCGGTTTTGTTGTGGTTGCGACTTCCCGTTTCCATTTCAAAACATGCCGTCAAGGCAATCATTTCGGCAAGGGTTGAAATGTCCCTAACAGACTTAATACTGAAGTAGTAGTCACTAGCGTCTGTATGTTCAAAATTACTGAGTTCTGCTGATCGACCCATTCTGCTGTTACTTCGTATCAATTAACAACACACGATTTCTTGCCTCTTTTTGTATCTGTACGTGACGTCGTCGAGCCACGATTAAGTCTTTACCTTACTTCTCCGAAAATTACAATGATTTGTTTGAAGAGGATGAGGTGGAAAAGAGTGTATAGATACTTGTTGCTTCTCAGAAATCGTGTATTCGAAAATGATTTCTTTTAACTCGCAATAAAATGTTACTATAGTCAATTCACTGTAAATCTGAAGACCCATGACAACTCCTTATACAGTAAGGTACACGATTGCGTATTAGTTACTCCGCTTACTTCCGTCTTTAACATGGTTTTGAAAATGGCGGCTGCTGAACACACACAGCTGTTCGTTTTGACAACAAAACTTTGTGATTCTTCAAAGTTTTGTTATTCCTCTCTATTGATTCTTCAGAGAGGAATAATTTGGAATGTTATTTTTTTTTATTTGAAGTTGTCATCTCTATCGTAAAACGGCTGAAGCAACAGGTATTTCATCTCAATCAGTGTTCAGTATTGTTAAGGAAACCAGTATTGCTTTGTTATCACTAAGCCCAGCCCATTGTTTGAAACCCGTGCAAGAAAAGAGAGCAGCCGGCATCGATAAATGGACAGAAATGGACGCCTAAAAACAAGATTTTTATGAAATTGAAATAAATATTTAAATATATTCTTAATATGAAACTTTATAGAAGTAATAAAAAATTCTAAATGGAGATGGGCAGGGCATTTGGGAAGAATGAATGATGAAAGATGGACTCGATTACTAACGGAATGGCAGCCAAGAAATGGAAAGAGAAAAAGAGGACGCCCAAAAAAGAGATGGAGAGATGACCTACAGAAATTCAGGGGTGCAAGATGGTGGAGAGAGACAAAAGATAGAAGAAGGTGGCGGAAATTGGGGGAGGCCTATGTCCTGCAGTGGACTGAACCAGGCTAAGAAGAAGAAGAAGAAGAAGAATATGAAAACCAACAAAAATAATAAAATTTATACATTGTAGCGCGATGACGAATTTGATGTAAACACCGGAAGTATCTTACAACGGCATTCCAGACGTGACCAAGCAATAAGGCGGGTAAAGAAAGGAAATGATAATGATTGGTTAAATGAGATCATGTGTCTTCAGATATACAGTAAATGGACTATAGTTTCATCACAAGCAGAGTGAGCTGAAGGTAATAATAAATAGCATCAAAAAATTACAAAACTGCTGAACTCATATTTACTTCTTCTGCTACCATTCTACGATGTAATTGACTGATAATAGATGATGCGATGGAAGTTCGTTGAGTGATTAAAGAATTTATCAAACTTAAAACTTGTACTATATCATTGGATGATATAGATTCTATTTCTATTAGCTGTATTTATTATTACAATAATATTTTATTTAGACTTTGTTCTTTATCCTAACTTTTGATTCTGTAATCATTATGCTATTTCTTTGCTGGCAGCAGAGAAATTTGGATGCTATGGATAATATCAGATAAAGCAATTAATTTGGTGTTTTTATTACATTTATTGTATTTCACAAAAGCAAAATGAAATTTATACTTCTCGAGGTTTAAAAAAAAATGGCGAAGTTACTTTCCTTTGCCAATCAAATGTTAGCAACATATTTAAACCATCTGAAAAGAAACATTTCACTAAAATAAAATGACAAATAATTATGACTAGAAAGCTAAAATAAATAATTCCTTGGAAGAGATTATTTTTGTAATAAAGGTCATTAAAAGTTTATTAGTCAATATTTTCCTGTCTGATAATTACAAATTTAGGATAGAAATAATTAAGAAATAACGTGCATTTCAAAGTTTGCATTAAAAAGCATAAATAATATATTGGGTTGCAATGCAAAAGTTTTTTATTTCTTATCTAATATATTACGTTGTTTCCAAGTATTACCAGTTGAACTGTTAGATTGTGTTTTCAATTGAAAGCTTTTTTTTCCAACGCTGCTAACGTTTTATGAAAGATACTTATTCAATGAAAACATCTACTTAAGCCTATGTTTGTAGAGGGATAAGTTAATGTTGAAACTGCATTATTAGCTGATAAACATGTCCTTATGAAAACAAAACAAAAATGTTGCCTTTAGGATATTCTCATCTTTGTGGAATTGACTATTTTTCGTACATCAAAAGTCGTTTTATCAGTCGTAGAATTTATTAATCCTTTAGCTGGCAAATGGCCCTATAAGACCGTGGAACTATAGAAAATCAATTGTATCTGTTGATCTGTAGACAATTAGTTAACAAACAAAAATAAATAAATGTGTGAATGTATTTTAAGTCTCAATATACAGTAGTTTAATATACTATTAGTAAATATATTAAATATTTTAGTTTGGTTCTGAATATCGAGATAATATCTGATCCCGGAGTGAAGAAATCGCTCAAAAAAGGACCTTTATAGTATTAAATATTTTGTAATTTTTCCTACAAAGCTTATATCTTTATGATTGATATTGATACATAAAAGTTTTAGTTTTTTTTATCTTAGAATAGGTATTAAAAATCAAATAATCTAAATACAATATTAAAAATAGCATCAACATCTACACTGCTGAACATTAAAAGTGCAACACTATGAAAGAGAAGAGCAATCAAAACCATATTTATTTTACACATCATTTATACAGGCAGTAGTAGTGAAATCTGTAGTACAAGAGTGAAATGATTACAATTACAGCTCAGTCCGACTTGCGGAACGTGAAGAAATCAGTATCTCGTGTAGCTACCATGGGCAGCAACAACGTCTGCTAAACGGCCCGGCATAGAGAGGAAGAGACGTAAAATGTGCGTTAAGGGTATGTCGGTCCATTCAGTTTCGACATGGTGCCAAAGTTTATCTGCTGTAGCTGCAGATGGTCTGTGATGTGCCAGTCGTTGTGCTATCATGGATCAGACATACTTAATAGGCAACAGATTCGGTGAATGCGCGGGCCATTGAAAAAGTTTAACATCCAGGAATTGTTGGACGTTGTGTGCTACGTGTGGTCGCACATTGTTCTATTGGTAAGTGGTCCCAGGGAAGCCCTGAAGATAAAGGACAACAAAAGGCTCAGAGATGTAACGGTGGCTATTCAATGTTCCACTAGACGCGAGCGGGACTGGAATCCAATGGCATCCCATACCATAACTACAAGTGCCAAACCGGTAAGGCGATGCATAATGTAGGATTCATTCAGTCTTTCGCCGCGATGCCGCCAGACACTGATGCAGACAGAAGCGGGATTCGTCGAACAAACGATGGTGTTGCACTTTTTAATAGCCAGCAAAGTAAAATTAAAATGATCTCTTTTTAATATTATAGAAATCTTTTTGGCATTAAAAGTTGGTACAAGTAATTAAAAGTTTGAACTTAAGAGAAATATAAATCTCAAAGTAAAATTAACTTTTTTCATATTACAGATACGGTACCTAACCAAATAATCGAAGTTCAATGTTAAAAATTAAAATTAAAATTAGAGTTCCTATATATATCAAATAATAATAATAATATGTAATCAAATAATCGAGAAACCTTGACGAATCAATGGACATGCATTAAATAATGAGTACATGTGCATGGATTTTTCATCTATTCATTGATTTCAATTACTGGAATCGGGACTGATACTGATTCGAATCAATAAACAACATTCGGAAAAATTGCATCGTTTATATCATATTCGTGTATCCAGACAGCTTCTTCAGCACCAGTGATCGTCGCCTAGGATGATTTTTGACATACTATAAGATGTTTCTTGTACTGAAAAGAAACTGTTATTACATATTCTATACATTATTTTAATTTCCAATAAATTGGTTCATTGTCATAAAAGGGGACGCTAATTATTTTCCAATTAAATCTTTTGCTTCTGTTTTTATTGGTAAGATATCCATCATGCCTTCATCAATTCCAATAATATTCGTATTAACAGTGAATTCCTTTGTAACAATCTTTGTCTTAATTTACGATGTTCAGAAAATTGATGTCTTATATTAAAAACATGTTACTTGTAGCGTTCATCTAACCGTTTCTGATCATTCAGGGATTCCCGTAGTTTTGCAATCTATCGATAACATTTTGTTTCGCTTTCCTTCCGTTCAGTTTTTCTCTGTAATGAAATACATAAACTTCGACATTAATTTTTATTCAGACTTTTACGCTTAACTATTTAATCTGCAATAGTAATTATCTGTAGATATAATAATTTCCATTAAAGATGGATGTGTCATTGCAGTTCAATTAGCCTTTGTTTTTCTCCGCTGAATCATTTTCCATATTTTACCCTGAGCTCACTGACAGTCATAAAACTTTCTTTATTTTATGACTTTCGTTTTTTTTATATCTGTTGCTGTCTTTAATAGATATTAATACTTTCTATGGAGATCAAGTTCAAGTCGATGCCGATATAATCTTTGCTTCTCAGCTCAGTTAACGCAGTAACGATCCTAATTATGGAATAATTAATGGAATAATTATTATGAAGAATTGTAAATTTGTTATTAATTGAACATATTTACAATTTTTCATGATAATTACTGTAATTAATAATGGGTGAGACGAAGCTGTACACAAAATGACATCCTAGTACAGCTGTTTCACGTTCCAACGTTTTTTAATTACTGTAATTGTTTATATATTATTTATTATTATTTTTTGTGTCCTAACTGTCATCTATGTCAGCAAAACTTGTCATTCCTGTTCTTGTTTGAGAAGTAACAGCAAATGACAAAACAACATTGTTTGAAATTCATCAATTAGGCATATAGTTACAATTCACAAAATAAGGATTCAGCAGCACCAATATCGCGATTATTGTAATGAGTGAAAACTTCCTACTGTTATACTACAGTAATAATAAAAGAGGTAACAGTAGATGACGGATAGAAAATGTCCGAATTGAATTTGAATTTAATTAAAATGTTCTCAATTCAGTTTTCTGATTCTCTCTAATGCTAGAAGGTTACTTAGCGAACCTAGTGACAAAATATTTAAACATATTAAGTTAACATAGGATACCAAAATAACTCCGGTAATAGCTACGACATTAATTTTGAAAATTTTTAAAAAAAAATTTACTTTTAAATTATAAGTTAATTTTAAGTAAATGTTGTTGTAGTTATATAATGAACAAAAATTAATCATTTTATTAAAAGTTTCATCTTTTTATGCAGTAAATTAGTGAATAACAGTAATCATGTGTTCTACTGGGACATCTTTGACGTTTTTCGTGTTGTTTTGTAGAACAATAAATTTAAAGAAAATGGAAATTACTATTCTATTCTTAGATACTTTTCTGTCTTCACAGCTGCAGGTATCTATTACAAGTTTTTTTTTTTACAAGAATAGTCACTATTATGTTAATTTTGTATTTTTTAAAGTACTGGGACATCAAATGCTACTCTAATGATGGAATGACCCTAATAGGTGTTAATCTGGACTGAATTTTATAAATAGGCTACTTACAATTAAGTAACTTAGTTTTTAAATTAGAGGCAGAGGGCGTGATGTTATTAGAGGGTCAACAGGATTGTGACAAAGTGTGACAAGGGGAGAGGAAGTCGATAATCCCAAAAATTTGCGTGACGTAATTTATGGACAGTCCCACGGATTAAAATTCTTCTTTTTTACGCATTTTTAGACTGTAAGATAATTATGCGAGCAGCAAATACGACAAATACTACAGACATAAATTTGAATATTCTGAAAAAATTTCAGAAAAGTAGCTTTAAATTATTATTCACAACAGAAATTCCACGGCCGTAATCATGGAATTTAGACTGTAGTTTAAACAACACACCCACATATTTGTCATTGAAACAGACACTCATGACAGATGTCACTAAATCTTCCTTGACTATTCTATACTTTTTTCCTACAGATTGCAAAAAATAAATAAAATACGTTTCTACTTTTTCAGCATGAAATGGAAGGCACTCGTGAACCTTCCTCATGTCACGGTTGAATATAAATGACAAGAAATAACAGCCGTCGTTCATATCTATAAAACGGAATAAAATATAAATATTAAAATGTAAATTGTTCAAAGATCTCGTATAGAATTCATGCCAATTATGGCAGCAAAACGGGGATTAGGAACTAACAGAAACGATTATCCTAATATCTGACGCATACTATAAGGAATAACTTGTTAAGCAATCAAATTAAGAGCAAAAAAAATTAAGTCGATGATTGAAAATAAATATTAAAATTGGTTAATACGACATAAAGAACAAGCAAGAGTTAGAGCAATTTAATTCTAATAATAAAGAAATTCTGAAAATTATTAGACTTTATTATTATTAGTTTAAGGTCATCTCTGTGACAATTAAAGTTTAATATGAAAATGTTCTGAATGAAAGATTCTTTTGCGGAAACTTAAGAAAACTCAAAGAACACACAAACTGATAGGAGTTATTTTGAAAACTGATGTTTTACGCGGGATGAAAATACCTAATCATTTAAACATTTGTAGCCTTTTTTCCTAAGAAAGTAAGATTTATGAAACTAATCATTCTGTGTCCATTTCTCTCCTTGTAACATTGAATCACTGCTTGGATCTTCTACAAACTTGATATGAATATTTAAGGACTACAAAGGATCTAAGATTTACATAATCTTTTCCAAATGGGTCCTTGTCGAGAAATAGAGCGTCTAAAACTAAAAGGACATTAAAAGCTAAACAGTGGATTTTTATCTTTGCATTACTGTTTTTAGTTAAGGCACTAAGTGGTTTGATATGATTAAATTTATTCCGCTTTAGACATTTTAAGAAGTACAGTAAAACCTCATTATAACGGGCTAATAGGGGCTGAAGGTTGTCCGTTTTAATGAAAGTCCGGTTTATAACAAATAATTCTTATAGGGGTGTAATGCAGCATTACATCAATGTACATCAATGAAAGTACAATAGTTAGCTATAAAAAGTGCTTATTATATAAAAAATAAAAAAACAGGCTTCAACATAGAAGGCTGAATTGACAAAGATGTGTACGTATACACTGCATTAATCTTTAGAACAAAAGAAGGTCCTGGTTCATGTTGATTGCTGACATTCATTGGTTTGAAAAAATAATTTATTTTCTGCTGGGTTTGTTTGCTGCTTATTTCTTCAGTTAATAACTGATGGAAGTGTTCATAATATGCAAACACATTTTCAAACACATATGGTTGGAAATGTAAAACCAGTCAGATAAAAATAAGCATCCTTTATTATTATTACATTTTTTTTTAAAACTGTCCGTTATAAGCGACGTCCGTTATAATAGGGTCCGTTATAATGAGGTTCTATTGTATTATAGAATTAATGAATTTGTTATGAAAATTGAACATTGGTATTGTTTGTTTCAGCAGATATTGTAATTTGAAAATAAAGAGAGGTTTTTCGTTTGTGTTCTTTCCTTTAATTTTAAAAAGAATTAGGAATAATATTCTAAGGAAAGTAGAGATTTAAGTTCTTTCAGTAACTTAAAGTTTTATATTTATTAATTTTTCAAAGTCTTAGTTTACTCATAGCTTTCAAACTTATATTAGTTCTGACGAATAATTTTTTGAAAAACGGAAAAACGCTGGAAATGCACCTTTGCTTGCTTTCACGCCTTGAACTATCAACCTTCTCAACCATACTGAAGCTTCTAAACAACATGTAGATTTTGGAATAAAAACAAAAAAATACAAAGAATTTCAAACAAAAAACAAGAACTAAATTTAGATTGGCCGATAAGAACTCCGTTCAGTAAAAGTCAATATTTCCTTCAAGCAAAATTTAAGACCTTCCTTGGTTCTGTGAAAGAAAAAGGAATTTTGAATTAATAATACAACAGAAAATGAGAAAAATTCTACAAAAAAAAAATCAAAAACAAAAACAGAATCGAGAAAAATAAAGTAATTATGCAAATAACGTATGAACAAATACGACTAATTTGAATTAACTGAACAAAATTCAGAATTAAGTTTCAAATTATTCGTCACGATAAAAATATGAAATCATAAAAATAAAAACTGAAATGATAAAAATGTGTAGCCTCCTAAAAAACAACAATTCTATTACTATTCAATGATAAACCAATGCCATATAATCGTAGATAGCAACATAAATCAAGAATTTTCTAATTATAATGTCAGAATACAACAAAATATTATTGTTAGATTATCCAAGTATGCAGAAAGAAATATAAATTATACCTTGGAGAATATATTTAATCAGTTTGATAAAAAAACTCTGTCGTATAAAATTTCTATTTTGAAAAAAGAAAAATGAAATTTGAGATAAAAACCCGGAATCTATGTAAATCTGAATAAAAATTGTAAGGAATTTTTTTTTGAAAAAAGAAAAGAAAATTATCTCTCTTTAATACAAATAATCAATTTACAAAATTATCGATGAAAACGGTTGTTCTTTGTTTATGTTCTAAATTTTAAGCCCATTATTGTATTCTCTGTTTATCTAAATTGTATGGGAAAGTTTTCAAAATTTTTCAAATTCTCTTAATTTTAATATTTAATTCAATTAAAATTCTATTAATAGTTGTTTTTATTGTACAAGCCAAGTATTAACTATCTAATTGAAAAACAAAAAGGTCAACAGCAATTTCCATCAACAATGGAACAATGACTGGTCTCAGCGGAATGTCTTCTTTATGAGTTTTTGTGATTAACTCGTATGGATCTTTCACTCAAAATTTAGGGAGGTTTGTGAATCGAATATTGAAGAAATTTCCATTATTCAAACAATGTAATTGGGAAAAATACAGAAGAATTAATAAAACACATTTAGGAGGAAAAAGTACTAAAAATAAAAACAAAACTCTGCTCAATGGATAAAGAGGCAATGTATACGAATGTATTATATGGATTGTTGATTCGTTTTACATTGTATTGTAAATACGGACGGTCCTTGTACAGTTTGTACGTGTTGAATTGTAAATTTTTTAAATGTATCATAACGAATTCTGGAGAAAGATGAAAGAGATTTCTTGTCCTCAATTTAAACTGAAGAAGTTTTCTATTGAAGAAAACGAAATATCGTGATTAAAGAAGGAATTTCAAGAAGACATTTTAGTTGTATTGTGTATATCACGATTGAACGAAGTTTATCGATTTGGAGACTATATATAAAATAAGCTTTTTAACTGATTGTATGGTGTAGATAAGTGTTAATTCTATTCTTGTTAATAGATAGATTAATTCATTTGAGTTAGATAGATTCATGAGTTTTGAAATTGTGAGCAATGGCATTAATTGAAAAATGTTGAAACGAAATCTAAATCTTATAATTGAGATTTCGATCACTTTTAATATTTTTCAATTAACGCCATTGTTCACAATTTCCAAACTCATGAATCACTCGAACTCAAAAACATTTGTTAATGGAAATGCGATTCGAAAACATATATAAATATGAAACATTTCTTACATTATTTATTTCGATCGCTTCAAACATTCTTCATTTACAAAAGAAAGGGATAATGTAGATATAAATCCAAAGAATTGGAGAGATTCCTATAAAATACATGAATACTAAAATTATTTATGTAATTTGCGTCATTTAAAAAGCATCTACAAAATGTCAGAATGTTTCAACCTGCCGGCAGGATTTTTTTCAACTATGTTTTTGAAAAACCCTTTCGACAGGTTCAAACATTCTGACATTTTGTAGATGCTTTTTCTACTACGCAAATTACATAGGTAATTTTAGTATTCATATATTTTATAGGGATCTCGCCAATTTCTTTGGATTCTTCATTTAATTTAAAAGCAATGGAAAATCACCATTCCAAATATTGCTTTAATCCATATCTCTGCTTTGTGTTGCCAATTTTAAGAAAATTAAAAAAACAAAACAAAACAAAAAAAAAAAAAGCATAAACTATGCACCGAGATCTTTCAAATTACATCACGATTATCTCAACTTATCCAAACTTTTCAGTATGGAAACTAATTCATACGATTCTATGGAACAAGTTATCCATATATAAGATAGATAAATGAGTAGAAGATAAATTTCACAAAGGTCATACGAATTGAAAAATTAGTCTCCCGGGATTATTCCTAAATCTCATACAAGATATGGTTTATTATTTTTTTGAGTACAATTAAAGCGTTACGATGAAACGTGGAGATGTTTCTCTTTCTCCCATGAACGAAATGAGGTGAAGTTTCAGTCTACTTAAGTTAGCAACGCATAATTTGTCACTCGTTATATTTCTATTTTGTTTTAACACTGACTTTTTTATATTCGACAAAGATTTGACAATTTTTTGGCTCTCATATTTTAATTTCATCGAATCAGTTATTTGAAATTCTTTGTTTTGGCTTATTTATTTTGATTAATTCTATTTATTAGGTATAGTTTTTTTCTTATTTTTGTTTCTAAAATAACTTATTCACAAACTTTCTAAACACAGGCTATAATAATACCCAGTCATTCATTTACCGAAATTTAATGTCAAGTATTTCTGTATGCGAACCACATTGCCGAACAAAACAATATTTGTCCCTAGAAGTAAAACAATAATATTTTTCCTCCTGTATACAAATTCAAATATTTCAAATTCAAATATGTTTTAAATCTAACTGATTGGAATAAGGTAAGGTTTTTGAGATTGCAAGGTTTACTTACGGTTATAATTAAAAAAAAAAAAAATCAGTGCCTAATAAATTACCTCAAAATAAAAGTGTATGATTTTCTGCCATATAACCTTTGGAGCATCTTTCTTAATATTTCAACAATTTTATAGCCAATATACTAGAACTCCTTGCCTTATTGGGGAGGCGGAAGTCAGTTTGGATGATTTGGAAGTCTAAGTTTAAATCGTTCTGTAAGTGTTAAAAATACAACTAAAAATCTAAAAATTTGGAATATGACAGTTTAAATGTGAATGAATCATATGCTACTATTCTGGATTTTTATAAGGATAACTTATTTAATTATATTCAAGCTCAAAAGGCAGCTAATTTTTCGAAAGAATTTGCTTTTTATTAAATTATTTTAGCTTAAAACAGCTCCCATTTCTTATTCTATGAAAAAATAAAGTCATAATCTAGTAATTGAATTCAACTTTTTCATTACTTTCCCAATAGTTGAATTTTAAGAAAATAAAAACCAGAAATTTGATAGTTTCGGTTTATGGTTTTTATTTTTTTAAAATTCAAATATTGGGAAAGTAAAGGAAATTTTGAATTCAGGGAATAGATTATTACTTTATTTATTCATAGAATGAGGAATGGGAGCTTTTTTAAGCTAACAATTGTAAAACAATTTAATAGAAAGCAAATCCTTTCGAAAAATCAGCATATTTAGAGTTGAAATGTAATTAATTCAGTTATCGTATATAAATCAAGAACAGTAGAATACGATGCATTCATATTTAAACTGTTATATTTTAAATTGTCTGATGTTGAGTTATATTTTTAACACTTACAGAACGGTTTGAACTTAGACTTCCAAATCGTCCCAATTGACTTATGCCTACCCTTAAGTTCTCTTTTCATTGTTGACATCTACTGATGATTGCTCCTTCTTCGTCATTGAAAGAGCCAAAATTTGCTGGGAAGAAATTTCAGTGCTTTCAATGCTATAGAAAGTAGTTTTAAAAACATGAGGGCCCACATTCCCTTCGTGATTTCCGCATTACTAGCTTTGGTATATTTATGTTTCAAATACATAAATCCTGCATTGTTTGGTCATTGCTTTGACAAAACGTTTTGTAAGTCCAAGTTTAAGGTTTTAGGGTTTTTTCAGGATTAAGTAAAGCTATTATCACAATTTCTGTCGAACAGTTGACTTATGTGTCGATTTATTGATTTTTTTGATTTAAGGGCTCTTTCTATATTTGCTGTCTCATTCAAACAACAAGCAACAATACTTTATGCATCCAAATTAAGGTTAAGGTTTTACCTTCAACCAATAAAGAAAAGTCTAACCCCAAATTTCTGCAAATATCCCAATCGCATTTGTCCAGTTGGAGCTTTTTCCAAATTAATTTTTTATTTTGATTTCAGGAGCTCAACCTAGAAGGATGGAAGAAAATTTATTGCAATTCTGGAAAATAAAAATAGAAGCTTTCAAGTTAACTTTCAATGAATCAATAAATAAACATCCAATCTGTTGGCTTGTGTTCATAGCTAATAGTATCCATCTTTACAGAAAGAGAATAAACATTCATAATTAAAGTATTAACGTGCGTTGAATATTAATAAAATCAATTTCCAAGCCGACGCACCTGTTTAAACTAATACTTTTAAATTAACACATACAAAAGAGGAATTTTAAAAACTTGTTTAAAATAATGCTATTTACAATTAAAATTTACATGATTAAAACGTTAAATACACGACCATGGTTTCATGTCTGTAAAGTCGACGCTTCCTCAAATCGATACCTCAATTCAACTTGAGGAAGCGACGACTTTACAGACGCGAAACCATGGTCGTGTATTTAACGTTTTAATCATATAAATTTTAATTATAAATAGCCTTATTTTAAACAAGTTTTTAAAATTCCTCTATTGTATATGTTAATTTAATAGCATTAGTTTAAACAGGTGCGTCGGCTTGGACATTGATTTTATTTTTTTAAGAATAAACGTTTTTTGCAGATTATTTTCTTCAGAGAAATATTCTTTCAAGTAATTACGGAGGTTGTGAAAAAGCATTTTAGTATCTTAAAGGAGAAGATTCCAGCCATTTAACTTGGAACATAAAATTTTAGATTTTTATTTTGAGGGCAAACTTAAGCTTTTGTTAGACTTTTGTTAGAAATTAGGTTCTGCTGTAAAAAAAACAAAAACAAATTGCTTCATATGCTGTATCCACTAACGTAGGAGTTTCTTTCTATATGGCTCAACTAGCCTTTTCTTTTCAGTTATTTATTAATAATATTCAGTTATTATAACATTTGTTGTTCTGATTCATCAAAATGACTTGACCACACAAAGGATAGAAAAGTCAGTGAAAAATTCTATAACATCCTCCACAATTAAGATTGAGTAACCACTGACTGTTTCGAGGGCTTCCAAAAATCTTACAAACACTTAAATGAAACGAAGATGTCAACTCGTATAAATAAATTTGTGAATAATAAAAAAAGACTCCTTTAGATCAGACATGGTAGGCTTTGTATTCTTGCTCTTTGTACAAAATAAATTATATGTAACTTATTTATAGAAAGGTTTCTTTAGAAAATTAAATTAAAAAATATGAAATTTTGTAATTCGTATTTTGTTTATTTCGTAAAATTCGTGGCTAAAATTAAATGAAGATAAATGATTAAAAAAAAAACAAACATGAAATTTATGATCTTTGGAAAATTTTGACTGTAAATAAGATACCTTAAGTTGTCTTCGTGACTGTACATTCAATGTCTTGAAAAAAAATGAAGCTCCTAATTGCAATTTCTTAAATTACATCGGTTAACAAGAAACAATTTCTCCAGAGTCGTGGAAGACAAGAGAGCAAGTTATTTGTTTTGTTCTGACCTTCTCATCGGATTTGTTCTTTACATTTTGCAGAGGAAGCAGATTTAACTATGATATAACTTAAACATTGGAAATGGAAGAACGAAAGAATTCATAATAACAACTTCAGATAATTATAACTCATTTCGGATAGAAACGATGTTTGATTGAGGAAATAAACTAACATAAAATATCCGAGGTTACAATCAACTTTTTAGGTTTAACTGACGATTTCTTCAATGACAACTATTACTTTTCATAGATTACTTTTCTTGAGGATTGATTGCAAAAAGACTAAAGGAATGGCTTCGAGTAAATTCTCAAGAAACATGAAGTCATCATAAATAAATTTAACGTGTGCTTTTGAATTTTGGTAAAGTGGAAAATATTTAACAGAAATACACAATTAAAAGGTTAAATATATAACTTTTACAGTCCTAGTTCTTAGACCTTTTCAGGTCTTTTTTTCAACGCATTGGAGAGAAGAAAAAGGTTCTCACAATGTAAACTAATTATTAATTATCCTGCCAGCCTGTCATTACCATTTTTTTAACTAAAAGCTTAAAACAGGAAGGTAAATATAGAAGGTTGTAAAGGGTTATGAAGGGAAAAAAGAACACAATTTCACTAAATAAAAAAAAAACAACAAGAAAACAATAAAAATACAATAGAATATTTCTTAAACATTCAGCCTTATAAATATGAAAAAAATAAATACTGAAATTTAAGTTCGTTGCAGTCTTTAGTATTCAACCATATCAATCGAATTTTCAAAAACATTTAAGATCCAACCATCTTTATTGTAATTAATGATAGTGCCACAGAACTTTCAGATTTGCAAAACCATGTAGCCTATTAGCTAATGGCTTTAATTTTGCGATTGGTTATCTGAAACTTCATGTGTTTAGTGGAGTAACTGGTTTTGAAAACGGTATTAAGAAGCTTAAGGACGCAGGAAAGGTGAATGAGTTGAGAGAACATTTTGGATGTATTATTATATTATATTATATTATATTATATTATATTATATTATATTATA
>JAFIDM010002131.1:4520121-4539196 GCA_023159025.1 Thereuonema tuberculata
GTGATGGTGGACGATCCGCGCTGAGCAGGTTTTCTCGGGGTTCTCCCATTTCCCCTTCGAGCCTGCCACCATACTTTCCTGCCACCATACCAAAGTATGCCACCATACTTTCTCAGTCTTTCTCTCATCTGTTCTCATTTTCAGGGATTTAACACAATAGATCTACTGGTCGCGGTGCTTGGCTTCCTGCCGCCCACATTCACCCCACTCTAATGTAATCTAAACGTTTTAAAACTTGGATGAATCTAAAATCCCTCTACACAAATAACTCCTTGTGAACTCTTTTACTTCATTATAACGATATTTCGAACGATCTCTTCGATCAATCTTCTTCAGGTTACTTATATAAAATAAAAGAGAAAATAAACTATTCCTCTTTTTATAAATTTAACAATGAATTCCACTAATTCTGATTAACAATATTAATGCATATTCATTATTACAATAATAAAGTATGATATTAACTATTATATAGTATAATTTATAACATCAATTATTAGGCATTATTGAGAGTCAATAATTTCTTTAAAATATGATTTTAACTCTTACATATGAATCATCTAATATTAATAACAATTGAAAATTTCTTCTATATTGTATATGAATCATCTAATATTAATTACAATTAAAAATTTCTTCTATATTATTGATTTTTCTCTTTTATTTAAATATTTCTTAAAAATTCTTAGGGATGTATATGAAACTTTGAGAGATTTATCTTTATTAAAACGTTTATTTGAGTTAATATAACGGAATTCAATAAGTAGTCTATCCATCTCATCATTACATTTATGTATTACTTTAACTAATGGGTCTGGGTTGTGGTTATAATTTACGGCATGACATGCCCAATCTGACAAATTTGGTTGTCTGTTTTTATAAGCTCTAATATGTTCCGATAGTCTCTCTTTAAGGGTTCTAGCGAAATTGCCATAATACAAAATGCCGTTCATACAAAAGATGGATTTAATATCGTAACAGATAAATATATATATTAATTGGATGAATCTACTTAAAACTTTGTGTTTGAAAATGTTTCGTGGGGGTCCTTGCCAGAAAATAGCGCTTAAGAGTTACAAAATATCCCCATAGGAAAGCATTGGAAACAGTAATGTATTTATACAATAATACATGTTAACCCTTTTCAGTAATCCACTAATCCAGCTTGCTTTCAAAAGCAAGCAAAAAGCTTTCATCCAGCAAATATATAAATAAATAAATAAATAAATAAATAAATAAATAAATAAATAAATGATATAAACAAAGTTCTAAGGAAAGTAGATTTTAAATTTATCAAGAATTTCTTATTTTTATTACTATTAATGAGAATTTGTTTCTCAACGAATATAGCTTGTGTTCAAGGACTTAGATAAACTTAGATTGTATTTTAAGTATAAATTGTAATTCTTTAACTGTATTTGAGGAACTTCTGAATTGATACTATTTAATTAGTGCATTAAATCACCAATTTTAATGCAGTTTTTTATTTAAATGAGATAGAATTCAGCAGAACTCGTATTAGACTGAAAGAATATTGATTGATTTACATCATTTAACTTTTAATTGTAATTTAGCAAAAGTGATGACACTGATGACAGGAATATGTGACTATATTTGACAAATGATTTCAAAGAAAAATCGATTTATGAGAATTTCATGTATTTTAACCAGCATTGTAGCTGGTGTAAAGGTCTGGTATATATTGTAAATGAGAAAGAAACAAATATTTCAAAAAATCTCTTGAGATAGTAACAAGAGATATTATTTAATCTTAGACAAAAACGGAAAATGTTATTCTCTTTGTTTTTTATAAATGTCTCTTTAATTTTCTTTTAATTAAAAAGCATTTTGAAGATATCGACAGGAATTTAATTAGTGGTTGTTTCAATATCTTCTTTCAAGGCTCAAAAACTTGAAATGAAAATTTCTGACTCCGAGGCGTTACAACACTGCCATGAAATTTACAAGGATATCACAATAGAAGGTAAATTAGAGTGTTTCTGATTATTGTAAACTATTAATTGGTAATTATATTTTTTATGAATAATTTTTTTTTAACATTAAGTGTGTCAAGAACACAAAATTCTTTTAAGATATTAAAATTTTGTTAGTCTTTCTGTAAAATTATTTTAGCAATTAACATAAGATAAATGGTTTCTGAATATTACTTTATTCAGTTTGAAAATTTCAAATTAGTATTTTCTGTGCCTTTATATAATTGTAATTTATATATATTTTAGCACAATACACGAAACTTTCTTATTCTTCATTTTAGTTAAACGCTGTCGAAAATGTTCAACTTCAGTTCTCTTTTTCTCATTCCAAAATTATATACAGTAAAACCCCGTTATTACGCTCTTCAAGGGACCATGACCTACAAGCGTAATAAGCGGGATAGCGCTATAGACGGGAAATGATTTTGAGATGGGGAAACATTTAGACACCATTTTACAAGAAACATACTTGATTCTGAAATAGATATAGTGCAAATATGAGCTTATTTCCTATTGAAAAAATCTTTGATTGGGGTTTGCTGTGTGTGTGTGCGTGCTACTGTTATGGATTATGACATTTTCATTGGGTTCAAGTAACTATTAATATCAATTGATACACCACTAGGAGCAACACTAATATATTTTCGGAGCAGATTTAGTGCACTGCCCGCTATTTCACGCGCCTTTTCTTGAATGATTGGGCCACTTAATGGCACTGATGCATCACGGGACTGATGAATCCATTCAATTAAAATTTCCTCGTCATCTTCATATTTTCCACACTTTACTGTTTTACGTTTGCAACCACCCTTCGCTGCATTGGTAATTCCATTCTTATTTTTTATTATTGTTCTCAGACTGGATGACGGAATTCCTAGAGATTCTGCGAAATCCTTCTGACTTTGTGTAGAATTCTCGTCGTACTTACGGTGAATTTGCAATTTTGCACTTGTAGAAAGGGATTTCTGCTTCGACATTTTGCACTAACTTACTTTATCACAGACCCGCACTTCAAAGAGTTCAAAGATTCCCTCCTACCAGGGAAAGAAAAGAATCTTTACTGTGTTACATTTCTTTTCGATACAAAATTTCCGATATAAAAAAAGCGCTACAAGCGGGATTTGAAGCGTTATAAGAGGGTAAAAGTATACAGAGTTATATAGAAAATTCCAGGGACCATAGGAAAGGAGCGTAAAGAACGGGATAGTGCTATAAGCGGGAGCGTAATAACGGGGTTTTACTGTAATATAAAACTTCGGGCTCTTTTAGAAATTTGGATATCTACTTCTTCTCCCTATCGGGATGTAATATCTCCTTGATCTTTATTAAAACTTGATTACGGTTTCCACAATTTGAACATAATATTTGGTGTCAGATACAAAAGAACGATAGACATACTCTTGAGGCAGAAACAAAATGTTTGATACCACAAACAGAAATAGTGCTGCTTTTGATAACTGAATATATGTAATGACGATATGCAGATATTGGAGGAACATATAATCTTTATTTCATTTTTCAATCACATTTGATTTTATAATATGAATTTATTGTTACTTCAAACATGAAACAGTATTATGAAAAAACAGTGATAATAACATTGTCGCATGAAATCATAATTATAACTCATTACATACTATTCAACGTCTCATAAAATAACCTTCTTACTATAAAACAAAAAGAATATGCAAACCTAGATAAATTTTTAAGGCTTTCCCTGAATAAACAAATGGAATAAACATTTATTTTCATCCCTCTGTTCTTA
This sequence comes from Thereuonema tuberculata, assembly GCA_023159025.1. NCBI lineage: Eukaryota > Metazoa > Arthropoda > Chilopoda > Scutigeromorpha > Scutigeridae > Thereuonema > Thereuonema tuberculata. The sequence goes on from JAFIDM010002131.1 coordinate 4,523,881, forward strand.
TTTACACAATTAAAACTGTTAAATGATCAATGATGAATGTTTCAATAACAAACCCTTCTTTTTCTTTTTCTTTCTTAATATAAAATTTCTAATATTGAATCCGGATTATGTTGTTGTTACCGACAATGGTGCTTCCAAGTTCTGTTTCGGAAAGACCTTATGTGTTCTTGCAATCATCAAACATAGTTCTATTCCCAAAATATACACTACTGGAGTAATCTATAAATTCAAGTTTCGGGATTGTAATTGTTCATAATTAAACTATTTAGTTCTTTATAATAAAATGACCAATACCGCACAATACATATAAAAAACTGTTTAATAACATAAACATGTTTCGTGAAGCCCGAAATAAACGGCTCTCTTCCTCAGATACAAAACCAACAAAGGAATTTAAAAGAATCAACTTAAACATAAAAGAATTGTTAAAATGAAGAGAGGAAGTTCTTTTCTCTTCATTTGCTTTTATTTTTATTTACATATAAATATTTATAACTATGAAGAAGTCTTTTCGGAATAAAAGACGAAAATATTGGTCATGAAGATGTTGCTGATGTTTCTTCAAGATTAGTATACTATTATGATATATAAAAGATAAAAGAATTAACATGGACAACCAATCACCACTTGATAGATTCCATTGGCTGGCAGGGAAAAGGCGAGTCTCAAGTAATTGGATCAGTACAATAGAACAAGGGAAAGATAAAACAAATAATAAAAAGTAAAAATAAAAACATTCATGATGATTGTTGAACATAGAACATCAGTTAAAAACGAAAAGAAAAATAAACAAATAAATAAATAAATAGATAAAAATAGTCGGGATGTGATAATGAGAATAGAACATCGGATGAAAAGGATTAAATAAATAAATAAAATAAAGACATAAATGTTCTTATTGAAATACAATGTTGGATAAAATAAATAAGTAACTCTATCCAGCGGTGATTGATTATTTTATGTTTAAATTGATTCTTTTAAATTCCTGTGTTGGTTTTTGTACCTGAGGATTAGAGCCGTTTACTTCGGGCATCTCGAAACATGTCATTTTATAAAATAGTATTTTATATGTATTGTGTGATATTGGTCATTTTATTTCCCGAACGTTAATAATCTTCATTATTTAGTTGTTTTAAGTTGTTTGGATTCCTTTTACTTTTTTATTCATAATCAGGACTCGCGTCATAGGATAACATTGTGTGCTGGCCACCCACGAAAGCAGGAGAAACAACAATGTAGCCTTGTCCACCCTACAAAGGAATTGACCTTACAAGTCAAAAGAAAAAAAATAACAATGACATAATTTGAAAAACAAACATAAAAAACGCACTGACAGACTGACCACACAGCCGAAATCCCTAAACCTAGGAATTTTGAAACGTTAACGATGAGTTCCCCTTATGACGTTGGCGCCCACTAAGAACGGATTTTTGAAATACAACCTCCACAGGATTGAAACCGCTTGAGTTGGAAACTAAAATATATACTACTTGCGTAATCTATAAATTAAAGTGTGTAGATTGTGGTTCTGTATATTTGGTAGAACTATGACTGAACGATTGCACGAACACATTAGAGCGTTCCGAAACGACTAGAAAGATATTTCAGACTGGGAACGACAACAGAATCCGAATCCAATATTAGAAATTTTACATAGAGTTAAAACTGAAACAGAACGGTTTATGATTGAAATATTGATCATTAATAATTTTCATTATATAAATAAAGACAAAGGGATGAAATTAAATGATTACTTCATTACTTCATTCTTTGTTTATTCAAAAAAAGCCTTCAAAATTTATTTAGGCTTATATTATCTTCCTGTTTTGTAGTAAGAATGTTATTTCATGAGACCTTAAATAGTATATAATAAGTTACGATTTTGTAAGATATCATTGTTTTATCATTGTTTTTCTTTAAGATTATCATTGTTTCTAATCATTATCATTGTTTATTATTGTTTTTTCATTATCATTATCATTGTTTTTCATAAGATGTTATTATTGTTGTATATTATTAAAATGAAATTAGGGTAAAGGCTCCTAAAATGACCTCTTTAAGAGAAAATTACCTGTAGCTAACCCAAAACAGCATAAATGCAGGCAGATGTATCAATTCTCTTGTACGTTAACTATTTTAAAAGATTTTTTTGAAATTTTTAATCAATATTTTGGACATCTGTAGCATATTCCTGAAAACAATGTAAAAGGATCGTTTTGCCCTCGGGGTAGGGTAAATGATTCCCTCCTTTAAAAACAAAAAAGTCTTTTATGGATATATATTTCTTTGAAAACCACTAATTGTATAATATATCAAATTTATTTTTGTATTTCTAAGAGTTTTAAACAGTTTAAAATGATGTTTGTCACCTTATGGTAAATGAAAACCATTTCTTTAAGCAAAATGTTTATTGATCAGACTAAATACAAATTCATAGGAAATTCTTCGTTTAAAATCGTTTTCTCAAGTGCTTAAGCGTGCTTCTTATTTTCTTTAGTCGAAATGGAGCCTGAGAGCAGTTGTCACAAGAATAAATGTCATCTTCATCAACACCAGCACACATATCGTGAGCCCACTTCCGGCAACTTTGGCTCATTATCCACTCTTACTTTTCTGCTGACTTTGAATACATTTCATCAGAGAAGATCCACTTTACGTCTTCTTCAGATTCATCTTCAGATTCGAAAACGTCCAAAGACCTGTTTGTTGCTTTGCTTCCTGGGGATGACCTTTAGGGATCATTTTGCCCCAAAACATGGATTCGTTTTACAAGGCTGATGTGTGTCGAAGCTTACAGAAAAATAGAATCAAAAGCTTAAGGCCTTCACTTTTAAGAATTGAGTGGAACAGATAAAAAGCTAATAAAACCAATATATGAAATTAAACAAATATGTTGCTTACATTATATGAAACTATGCGAAAACAGGATTTTCGGTTGCAGGTCATAATCACTTCTTTCCAGGTGAACGTAGATAACAGAAATGATCCAATAAGACAGAAATGATAAGGACGTAATTCGCATGTCCTCTGGCAGATAGCACCATCCGTATAAACGGTAGAGGTGAGGGGGTATCGTTTTGCCCCAAGGGATCCTTTTAGGAGCCTTTTCCTTATTACCTGAATTCTATAAGTTCCTACACGTTTATGCACTTTATGGTCATAGGGTTCAACAAATTCGACTTGAAAAAAATTCATTACAATATTCACAAAAACTTCTATGCATATGCTTGAAACCGAAAATGATACACAGCAATATCACATTCTATCTTTTAAGTAAGAAAATCATTTAAGTAACATAGAATACTTGATAAGATAGAAACTATCTGAAACATTAGAAGATGTTGCATAAAAAAAAATCAGTATTACATCTTTTCATAAGACTTATTGGACATTTAAGAGAACTAAAGAACTTTTAAATCAATTCAAAAAAATAAATGTAACACTTTTCATGCAACGATGTCGTAGTAAACTTGTATAGAAAGCAATAAACAATTCATATAACCTAGCAGAAAAGAAATTATTTTCAAAATGAAGACATTATAGATCTTCCAGCAGAAGAACGCAGAGAAATCTGATGAAGTGCGAATCACTTTATTAAATCTTCCTGACTTAAACTTTTTCTTTTTGTAGTCGCTTTAGCAATTCATTCCATGTTCTTTCAAAAAATGTACAAGACTTTGTTTAAAATTGTTCGAAAGTATTAAGAATATACTTTAATTTAAAAACTCACTTTTCATTGTAATTTTAATTTGAGTAATTTAATTAATTTTTTTCTTAAATATTATTCATTTTAATTAAACTATTTAGTTCTTAAGATGTTTTGTATTCTTTTTTTTTATTCATAATCAGGACTCCATTGTAACGCATCATGGGATAACATTCTATGCTGGCCACCCACAAAAGCAGGAGAAACAACAATGCAGCCTTGCCCACCCTACAAAGGAGTTGACCTTACAAGTAAAAAGAAAAAAAAAATAATAATGACCTAATTTGAAAAACAGAAACATGCTCAGGCTCCAACATTTTAATTGTCAAAAAGCTTATCTTGATATATAAAAGTTAAAACCCTCCGACTGACTGACATCACAGCCGAAACGGCTGAACCTAGGAACTTGAAACGTTAGGGATGGGTTCCCCTAATGGCATAGGCACCCTCTAAGAACGGAAATACAACCCACAAAGGGATGAAATAGGGGGAGAAGCTTTCTTGAAGGGTACGCGTAGCTCTGAAACCTCTTGAGTTGGAAACAAAATTTGACATGAGTGATCTTTGTCAAAAATCGAAAAGACAACATATTTTACTTAGGTTCGATATTGGCGTCCCAAGGGCTGAAACTTTAAGGAGGGGGGGGGGGGCAAACATTCTTGAAGGGTACGCGTATCTTGGAAGTAGCATCAACTAGGAACTTAAATCGGGAATAATACTCTTTTTAAGACATGTTGAACGGCTTTTCCAAAAAAAAAAAAATACATGAAGGATGGACGGAGCTTACAACAAAATTATCAAAAAGCTTTCGTTGACTAATAAAAAAGAAATTTAAATAACTGGCGTTAATAAATTTTTCTTCACATTATTTCAGCTTTTAAAACAATACTTAAAGAATATATTATGTGTATTATCAAACTTCTAAATTATTGATATTTTTTTGTACATATAAAAAACTTGAAACTACAATTGTCCAGAAAGTCAAGAAGTAATAAGTATTTTAACGGTTGTTTTGCATGTTTTATATTTTTTGGGACTCGAGAAAACGATCATTCTTTGATTACTTTTTCTAAGGAAGCGTCAGCTGGGATTCAGCTGAGAAAAATGAAACGATGCGTCACTGCCTCCACATGGGCGGATTTAGGTCTTGATATCTGGGGGTGCGAGCTCACCGAAAAGTATGAGATATTTGTATACCAAATTCAAACACCAAAACCCAATTTAAGTGTTCCGTTTTTAGGCCTAAATTAATAATTAATAGAATTATTATAACAGAAAACATTTTTATTTATCTGTAAAAAAAAATATCATCCCGAAAATCTGCGGGTGCGGCGCACCCCCTAGCACCCCCGTAAATCCGCCCATGTGCCTCCAGGATGCTATTGGACCTCGGAATTAAACTGCAAGATCAGTTGTACTGTACGTATTTCAATGAATAGGTTGAGATTTACTCACATAAGAAAACAAGCTAATTGTTAAGAATATTTATCTATTTGAAAGAAATGTAACTAAAATGTGTCGAATTGACCATTGTATTCAAAGTAAAATGTAAAAGATTGAATAGGTGCCAACGTAATATAAAAAGTTTAATTCGTGATAAATTCCAGTGCTTCCAAATCCAAAGACATCCCTTCCTTTCTTTTAGGGTTGTCTCAGTTGATTTGATTAAATATTTTTATTATATTTGCTTGTTCGAAATGCAATCAGCCGTTTCGGCACGGGATGGAATCAAAGCGTAATTGCTGTTATCCAACTATTCAATATGTACATCATTTTTCGCGGACGGTCGGGGACATCGTAAACACTGTTGTTCCGGATCCGGGTTTTTACTGCTATCTCTTAACAAAATGCATTATTAAACATTGCTTCATCAAATCGCAGAATATTGGGGATTTGAAATCAGATACAATGGCTATACAGTTATTAGTGGTCAATAATGACTCTTTGAGCTCAGTATCATAGAGTATCTTGGTTGTGTCTATTCAATAAACCGACGATGCAATCTCTGTAATGAAATACATGGCTAACACTTCGAACAACTGTTGTAAATCTATCATGTCATGCTAATACTGTATGTTTGATTCCATCTCGTGCCGAAACAGCTCATTTCTGGGTTTACTAACAAAAATGGTTTGTTTTATTGTTCTTGATAACCAGCTGGTGTTTGTCTACTTTTGGGACACATGTATATATTCTTGTAAGAATTTTTGAATAGACAGCATTTTCGTGAGAAATAGAATTAAAAAAGATGAATTGAAATCTTATTATAATCGTAATCGTTTTAAGTGGTAAAGTAAAGAAAAGTAACAGAATCAATCCTATTTCATATATTTATATTTGATAAATTAACAGAGATCAAATTACATAATAGGATCCTTGGAAGCAGTGAACCATTGCTTTTTCTCTTGGTTTGGCCTCTGTAATTTTTCTATTCCTTCGGAGAAAAAGCTGTTGATCTTACAAAAAATGTAGGTTAAGGATTCCATTGAACTTCACCATCCACTTAATCACGTAATAATACAATAAACGCTTTCAGAAATGTGAATCTATTTTACTATACAATTCACAGCTAATTTTTTTAATTTTTTTAAAATAATGTTTTAATGATTTATTCTGATTTATTCTTTCGAATAAAATCAATTAGTTGAAAATTTTATGAATATTTGCCTATCATTTTTTTATTATCAAGATTAAAAAAAAGGGTAAGATTTAGAAAGATCGGTAAACATTAAAGAAAAAAATTAAAATATTCCCTGAATTTCAGATTCTGGTGAAAAGAGACTTTGTATATTTTACGAATTCAACTTTGATTAGTTGTAATCGTTATCACACATTAACATGTTAATTATAGTTTGTTTAAGTAAGCCAGCAGCTGTATCTCAGCTTATTTTCACGACATATTAACAAAGATAAATTTTAAATAATTCATTGAAATATTATAGTAACAGAAGCATAATAAAAAAAAGAAAAAATCCACAAAATTAAGAACTCTTAAGATACTCCTCAGTTTTAATAAAGGTTCGTAATTTTTTGGCCTTTTTCTGCCAAAAGTAGTTTCCATGCATCAAATTTTTAAGTTTTAAATTTTCTAGTAATATGGAAAAAGCGAAGTCTTTGAGTAATGAAAATAGAGCAATATTATATATTATTAATATCCAACTACTTTGCTATCTTCATTCGTTGTTCTTCTTAATAATCAAATTTTCTGTCAGATTAAGAATATTTTTTACTGATACAATTTGTTTAATCTTCGTTTACAAAGCTATTTTTACATTACATTAGTAAACCTATTCACACAAACTGATAAACGTTGCTGAAAGCATTTAATATAAGCTGAATCAAATCATTATTTTTTTTAATATTCTAATACGTTCAGTTGAAATTTCAGTTGAAATTAAAAACAAAACAATGCCAGTTCAAGGATTCGAACCCAGATTCACACACATTAGCCTCGTGGCAGGCTCTCGCCTTGACCAGAAGGCTGCGCCTGAGCGATTATATTGTAACATTTTATTTATGATTTTTTTTTCTGATTTCTTGAACGACTAAGTTTTATTCTCATCTTTTAATATTTGTATGGGTGAATTATGTTTTTTCGGCCAAAATACGTAGAATTGCAAGAAGATATTGTAATTATTATTATTATTATTATTATCATCGAAAAAGCTTCAAACCATGGGTTTCCTCAGCTAAGACAATATGGCGGATGAAGGAACAAAGCACACATTGCCAAGTGTAAAAAAAAAAAAAAAGTTTGGAAGAATAGTTAGGGATGTGTGGTTGTGTCCATAAATTTCCTAACTATGCAAGTTGTGTTGAGTACCATAGGCTTCTGCAGTTGTGCGTAAGTGTTTTTGTGAAGTCCTAGTGTGCTGAGGCTGTGGTGCAATGTGTGAGGCACCAGACCAGTGGCGGACAGGACGATGGATACAACACCTACTCGGTCCTGCCTCCACTGCTCCTGGAGCTCGTGTGCTAGATCAGTGTATTTGCTGATCTTGTCTGCGTGAGTTTTCTGCATATTCTTGCTGATAGGTACTGCAATATCAATGAGGTAGGTCTGTTTGTTGACCTTATCAACAAGTGTGATGTGAGGTCTGTTGTGATGTATAGTTTTGTCTGTGAATGGGGCGGTCCCAGTTCAGTTTATGTGAGGGTGACGCTTTGTGGTGTGTACTTGTAGTATGGGACCGTGTTCTGAATAAGTGAGTGTTTGTGTGCTACCTGTTGATGAACGATCGACGCTACCTGATTGTGTCGGTGGAGGTAATCTGTTTGGGAGAGAAGGGGACAGCCTGATATTATGTGGTCGATCGTCTCATGCGTAGTGTGGCATTTCCTGCATCTGTCAGATTAAGAATATATTTTACTGATACAATTTGTTTAATCTTCGTTTACAAAGCTATTTTTACATTACATTAGGAAACCTATTCACAAACTGATAAACGTTGCTGGAAGCATTTAATAGTATTATTATTATTATTATTATTATTATGATTGCTACCATTTGGATTATTTTTGAAGGATCTAATCTTCATCTCTATTGAATTTGAAAAGGAAATCTTGAATGATTACTGATTCTAATTTTAGAATTCGCTTACAAGCGATGTGCTGAAGACGGATGGTGGGAAGGGCGGAACTCCGAAGGACCACGGCCTCCACAGGGATGGACTAATTACAGCCAATGCTTCACTCCAGGGATCAAACGATTACTGGAAATGCTGTATAAAGATTCAATCGAAGATGCAGGCGTAAGTGCAAGGATTTATTATTGACAATCCGACGTTACTTTTCTATTGAAAACACATTTATTATTAATCGACTTAAGTCTTATTTACTGATTAGGGATTTACGTAAGTTCAATTAATGAGACTAATTGAATAATGCACATTTAAACCTTTTAAATTAGGCAAGTAAATTGGTTGGTCTTAATTAATCGAATAGTCGTTATGTGAATAATGTGTTAAACGAAACATTTTTAGCTTTTAGTTTACTTTGTTTGAAAATATTTTTGCTTTTCAATTAAAATAATGTAATGTAAATAATAAGTCAAAATATTTTACCAGAAGCATTAATTGTAAGGTGAAGATCAAGAACAATTGCAACCATTTTGAGTATTGAAAAATCGATTTTCGATCCACTGCAAATGTAGAGCATATTTAGTTCTGCATTTGCTATGAAGCAGTAATTTTTGCTACTTACAATATAAAGAAAATTGGAACAAGTGATAAATAAACATATCTCTCCGGGTAGAATCGTTACCAATAGAGCCGCCTCCTTGTTGTCACTAATATTTTATCTTTTGATAAACATGATTTACTACGTATCATGAATGTGTAATTTTTCAGTGCCAGGTTATTATAAATATATTGCATAATTTAATCGTTTGACATTCTAATACTTTACGGTCTTTGCTGTTTGTTTAGAAATGTGACAAAGGATATTTTTAGAAACACAGAAGCAGGTGTTAGTTTTCAGCCACATGAATCGAACGTTAATTTCACAATTCCAATCATCAACTACGATTGGCTCTTTCTCCTATTTATCTCTAGTTTAGGTCATCAGTTCACCCATGAGTCTCTGAAAGTTTTGGAAGTGCAAATATAAGAGCACTGAAGTCTGCTCCATTGACTACCAAATTAACTTAAATATGTCTTTATCGTTCTATATTGGTCGACAAGTTGGCGAGAAATTTCATTTAAATTTTTCTTCTACTTACGGCTCATTACATCACTGATATAATATTCGGGTAAAATTAATCCAAAACTCTCTATTTGAAAATCAGTATTCAGCTTTCATTTTCAATCATCAGAATTCGTTTTGTTCTAAAAGTTTTAGGTTTTCCTGTCCTTCAAGTCACTCTGTTTGAACTACTCTGTAATTCCATGAAAGGATTTCTCTTAACTCTAATGGATTTGTAACGATAATCTATTCTCTTGAATCTCAATAATTTACCATTACGAGGAAGTTTGAGAGAATTTCAAACATAGTTATTCAAATATCTATTGATTTTTTTGCAGGAGAAATTTGATGGCAGATTGTAGTAAGGTCTCCGAATATTATTTAACGATTTTTTTTTGGGGGGGGACAATTTAAACTGATTTTTTTTTTCAGAAAATGTGGAACACATTCATTAAAAAAGATAGCAATATGAACAATATATCAGATTCTTTTAGATGTAAGTATAAAGAGTTGTTACTGTCCATAATATGTCATAGATTAATCACTGATATATTTTCACGAAAATTTCATTTTAGAGGGTTAAAGTGATATGATATAAAATCAAGAGTTATATTGCTTTCTAACGACTGATGCAACTATGTTTGAATTTAATTCTTATTTTCCTAAAAAACATTTTAAGTTCTGATCATTATTGAAATACGATGATTTATCTTCAATGAAGTAAATGAGGTTTTGCATTGAACTTAAGAACCTAACTACAAAAAAATATGATCAACTTTCTGAAGAACAGACAACCATAGCTGCCATGGAGTAAAATAATTCTGCCACAGAATTCTAAATAAAATCTGCGTCCATCTTACTTACAGTATTCATTGTAGATCACAATTTTTAAAGGATTAGGAAAACGATTAAATTGAAAATTGTAATTTTTTCAATCCTTTTCCTAACCTGATTTTGAAAAATAATCATAATGGCTTCTAGGCTGCACTGATTATGAATCTAGAGGTATTCTATTTTCTAAAAATAGGGTAAAACAAAAGTAATTTCGACTCAATTAGGAGTCAAAATTAATTTTGTTTATCCACTTGAAATTATTCAACCTCAGATTGACAACTGAAGACAAATTGATAAATTTTTGCAGCGATAAAGTTTTAAACAAGACAGGAATGGCACAAAAGCAAATTGTATTCATTGTCAGAATCACTCATTCCGTTATACTGTTAGTTGAAATATGGCTAACAATTCAATGCATTAACTTTTTACGTAACAATAAACTTTACTAATCCTTACACAGATGAAGTAACAAATGAGAAAAATCTGATATTTTGTCATTGTTAATAATAAAGTAATCTAGATATTTTAAAATATAATAACTATAAATATTATAATAGTTAATTTTATATGATCATTTTCACTACTACATTACAACAAAACATGGGTGAGTGGCATTCAGTTAAGTGTAATGGAACACGACAAGTCCTACTGGAGACCAATAGATCCACAGAGAATAGCAGCAAAATATAAACATCTTAACAGCTTTTTCATGTTCCAAGGGTGTCCCGGATATTCAAGAGTTGTTTCCAAACTTTCTTAACCAATGGTTTCTGTTCGATGAAAAATCCAAGTATTTTAAAATAAACAAATTACTGTTATTCGTGGTTTTTTTAATTATCATTTTATAAAAGAATTCTTATCAGATGGAATAGATTGAATTGACTTTCATTCCTAACAAAAAAAAAATACATTACCTTAACCTCTGTTCAATAAGTTATTTAATTGTCATAGTAAAAATGGAATTAACAACAGTTTTTTTTTTTACTTTTTTTTAAGAATGATTATAATTAATTGCTTCATATTAAACTTAGCTTGAATGATTCAATGGAATTTTCAAAATAAAATGGTTGAAATCTACTTCAATGATATATTAACCAATTGAAACAATTTATTCAGAATACTTAAGAGTTATAAAATATTTGTACATTTTTCTGATTACCTTTGTTCATTCAACCAATTTAAAAGCGATGAAAGTAAGTTCTATTCATAATAGAGTTAGTAAGAATGAGCACTGAAATCGTGGTTATAAAAAGGTCTGACGGTTATTGATAATAAACACTTATACTAAAATCAAACCGAATTGTAGTTTAATCATTCAATAGAAAGGCTTAACGTGCAGGTTGATTCAGCTTCAATGATTTCAAGGCGTTTGATAATGAGTTTAAAATATTTCGATTCTTTTTTTTTTTATATCCTCCTTTTTTATATCCTCTGTTAGTCATCTGCAATAGATAAGTTTCTCATTTTCTGAAGCTTAAATTGATGTATTGCATTTAATTACATACTGAAGTGTTTTTTTCTAATATCTTGACGGATCATCGGCTTTAACGATATCTCCTTAAAATTGAAAATTTTGCAAACTTATCTTCAAGTAGATATCGACGACTCCAAGGAATATTCTGCCTCTGTATGAATTCCATACAGCATTATTTTGTTTGTAAGAGTTATTGACTTACTCTATTCTTGATTCAAATTGTAGAGATTGATCAGGCAAAGAATAATCCTTCCTTTAGCAGTGTTTCACTGCAAAATATTGAAATTTAATGAATAATTTCTTGATTCTGTTTTGTCGCCATATCTTGAATGCGTCACGATACTAATTACTTCTTTTTTTCCCATAATAAGGAATTATAAGCTTTATCTTCGTATTATACAGGGTGATTCACGAAGATATGCAGAAACTATGGGAACTCATTCTACATGTAAAAGTAATGAAAGAAAGTTATATAAACATAGGTCCAGAAATCCTTCGGTATCGAGTTACGGCTTGCGAAAGATTTCGCCCATAAGTACCCTGGGTGAAATGAAGACTTGCTGGAAGGGGCGAAATCAGTGGTTTCTTATGATTGTTGACCTCAAAAATCGAATGAAACATATCGCAGAACTATATCTCCCAATGGTGTGAAGCTTATCCCACGTGGAACCTACAAAAAAGTTGGCAACATAATAACAGCTGTTCAACAATAATGTGAATTGCATTTTTTTTATTTTTTGTGAGAGCTCACGACTGAGGTGCAGTCCATGTGCGTATTGTTGTACTACATTTGTACTACATTATGGGCGAAATCTTTCGCTAGCCGTAACTCGATACGAAGCATTTCCGGACCTATGTTTACATAACTTTTTTTCTTTACTTTTACATGTAGAATGAGCTCCCGAAGTTTCTCCATATCTTCGTGAATCACCCCGTATATAAGTTGTTTTTCAGAGAATTGTGTTATTAGAATTATTAGAGTTGTATACTATTTGATAAAATTGTATTTTATTCGTTTTTGCAGAGATTAATGAAATGTCATTTTAACTATGAATATACAAATAACTAAAAGAAATCTTTGAGAAATTATAGCTTAGAATATGGTGTGTAATAAGATATTATTTTTATTATATACATTTTCTAATAACTAAATCTTTGAAGAGCTTTCAATAGATTTTACTAAACAGAAAATCTTACTGATAATTTGTTCCTTTTCAGATGAAATTCCAAGTGGCTGAAAGAACTCGAATTCTCGAAATGGTTGGCTTGGCTATTTCTTTGGCTTCCTTAACTTTTTCTCTTTTCATATTTTTTTATTACAGGTAAGAATTTTCTTCAAACTTTGATATTAACTTTGATTCTATTTTCATGATGTAAATAATTTTCAAAGAGCGTCTTTCTTTGTAGGAACTTAAAAAACCATCGAACCATAATTCATCGTCATCTGTTTGTCGCCATTCTTATTCAAGTACTTATTCGATTAACTTTGTACACAGACCAGTATTTCACAAGGTACGGAGTCCAAAGAAAAGGAATCGACAACACGGTAACTAATGTTATTTATTAATAAATTTATCAACTCCGTTCTTTTGCTCGTAATTATTTACTCATTCCGAGAATTAAAAATTAAAGAATTCTATTAAGAACTCCCTCAAATTAAACTGTTCTCTTGTAACTTCAACCTTAGTTGAATATAGACATTATTTAATTTATTTTGCAACAAATTTGAAAAAGAGTATTAAAATTAATTAAAATTTTATATATATATATATAAACTTTTCATATTAAATACTTTATAAAATTTTATAAATATTTTATAACAAATTTTATTATGAAGAACAACAACAAAGAGTTGTTCCTTAAACGATCCGTTTGGTCTCTAATTACACTCATAAATCTATCCAGAATTTTAAGTCATCCACAATGGGCTTTGCCTTCTGCCATCCGCTTTTACTCATGTTTTGATACATGTCTTGTATCGTTGAATTTGTTTCCATGAAAACTTCTGTTATTTCTATACTCTTAATATCTCCATACTAATACCTTCATCTATTACTATTTTGTAGTAGATATTCAAAAGCTTTCTTCTTTCTGTTTGGTAACTGAATAGAAAAGAAATAAAAAGTTTAGAAGCCGTCTGCTTCTCTCTCATTTGTAATTCCTATTTTTTCGTCATTCATTCAAAAATTAATGGTTGTCATTTATTGCTGACATCGATCAGATTCTCTTCCACTACCCTTTCTTATTATTTATTGGTTCCTTCTTCAAAGGAATAAACACCATATTTTATCTATTTTAATATATTAATATTAATGTTTACTAACTTATGTAAAGGAAAATTTGTAGTCAAAGGTTTCAAAATTTAGTTTTGCTAAATTCAACAATGAAAACCAAAGCAAACACGGTTTCCTTTCAATCACAAATTCGTCGAAATTTTCATATTATTTACAATTCCTTTTCCGTTGCAAAATCGGTTTTTGTTTCGTTAACTAAAGTACGAAAAACAAAAAATGGTAAATATCTGTGTCAGTCGAAAACATTCGCTTGCCTCAGTAGCAAATTGAGTTGGTAACTTTGTTTTTTAAAACCTATTCTTTGGCTTCGGGGGCAAATGTTGACAATGTCGGCAATGTGATGTAGCTCTGTCCCAATAATCTATGCTAATAGGACTCCGGAAGAAAAGGAGAGGCTCTAACCTCAATCAATACCTTCAGCAAACAAACACGATGTCTGTCTCTTTATTCAACATTTGAAAAATTTATTAGATTCCATTTACTGTTGAAATCCATTGAATGACAGTCCCACGAATTCACTTTTGAATAAAATTGTTTAATTTGTGAAAGACCGTTTCAGTCTGCTCTGAAATTCACCGAATCTTTTACTGAACTTTTAATGATAGCAAAGTATAAAAGATTAAAATATCTTTGCCTTTAGTTTTCAAAAGAGCCAATTACTGAATTTTTTCTTCTCATGTTTTGCTTTGTTTACAGAATCTTCGCTTCTTCGGTAACTAATTAATAATTAGGTTTTGTTAATTATTAATTTAAATAATAATTAGGATATTATCTTTTATTTACAGCCGACCGTGTGTGAAGCATTCTATATATTTTTAGAATATGCTCGCACAGCAATGTTTATGTGGATGTTTATTGAGGGTCTTTACCTTCACAGTGTCTTGACTATATCAACGTTTCAATGGCAGCCAAACAGACTGATGTATCTGGTTCTTGGATGGGGTAAGTAATTTCAATTCTATTTATGTGTATTTAAAGCAAATCCCATGAATAAAGCATTGACGTCGCTTAAAAGGCAAACGATTCCTGACAGAACTTCACTCCTTGAAATCTTTCAGGCTTTCTTTTTATTATTCTTTGGCTTTTTAAAATCATGGAAATAATACAAACAACAAATCCTACTTCTAAATTATAGTATCTGCTGACAATTTTCCATTTCTGAACAGTAATAATTAATTGGATTGTCATTATATAATTACAATGTTTAAAATTTTATTACTTTTAAATATATCAAAGCTCTCGCAGACATTAAGAGGATTAAAAGAAAGAACCATTGTTTAAAATATATAGAAATCAAGGGGGGGCCGAGGGCCCCCCCCCCCCAAA
>JAFIDM010002131.1:4539596-4580027 GCA_023159025.1 Thereuonema tuberculata
GGGGGGGGGGGGTTGAACAGATTTTTTTTTTCTTCAATTTATTTGCGTCATCCTTTTCATTTTACAAATTACCCTCTGAATATGAGCAGCAAATACAAGTATCATGGGATGTCTATTTAAAATTACTTAACCTAACCTTACATTAATCTTGCCCCCCCCCCCAAAAAAAAATATATTCTATATTCGCCACTGATAGAAATGCAATGATTCGATTAAAATGCTTTTCTATTGCAATTTTTCTCACCTTCGCGCTTATTTCACGACAATGATCCAGAAGGGGAAAATTTCAAAAATGAAAGTAACATTGACTTTTATTAGTGAAAATGCATTCCAAGTTTTAAGAGCAACCATTCACCTCAAATAGAGAGACAGAAGTTTTACATTTTTTATTATGAGTATTTTCTTCACGTAGAAAAAAGAAAGAATGAACAACAACATGACTGAAAAGAAAGTAATATTAACTGTGATAGATCGTGAAACAGTAAATCGATGAGAATGATGATGATTGCCACAAATCATTGATTGAGAAAATTCCCGAAGGAAAGATGGAAAAACACTGTCGCAAGGCAGAAGACCGGTGAAATCCGAGGATGAGGAACTGGTCAATCCGAAAATTAAAACCTTATAAGTCATAATTAAGATCTCTGCTTCCTGCTTTTCTTATTAACACTCAATAATGGACATTTTACAAAACAGACTGCCAGGCAGTCATTGAAATTCCGATATTTTTAAAATATCTATCTGATTCATCGATTTTCCATTTATTGATTCTCCAACCTGTCACTCTACCTCACACTCACTCCTTCACTAATTTTCCGACTCAAAGTAAAGGTATCTTTCACGCTTTCATGACTGACCACGATCCGGTATTTTCACTATAAAACTTTCAAATTTTTTAAAAGGTTTATCGTTTAAAAGACCGAGGAAAATAAAGAATCACAAAATCTCCCTGAAAAACTTAAGTAAATTTAAAGAATACTTACATTCAATTGACTGGGTTGAAGAAATCCAAAACGTTATTTCTACACAACACTCCGTTTCATTCTTCAAGAAATTCTTTTTCTCAGGATGTAATAAATATTTTTCTCTTATTTCCCAAAACAATATAATAAATAAGAAACCATGGATATCCTTTGAAAGTCATCGATCACAAAAAATTTATAGTATATAAGATAAAAGCGTTATTCTGTCTGTCATACGACTATGTTTTTCCAATTTTGTGACCAAACTAAGAGATAGATTGGTCATGCAAATGGATAAAATGTAGATCTTTTTAAGACAAACAAAATGCTACAGAAATCTTTGGAAAAAAGTTTTTGGTCTCCAAGTTGGCGCCTTTTAAGGGGTCAAATTTTGACTTTTTCTCAATTTAAACGAAAAGTATAAAAGATGGAACAGAACATCATTGAGAAAATGTTGGTATTTGAAAGTTCTATCGAACGATGTATCACTTACTCACAAACGCTTCAGCGTTTGCAAGATACATGCAAATATGGGAATTTTCGGTGTGTGACGCTGACCCGCAATACATCCGAGTTATTCGGAGAAACCACAACGGGCTGGGAAGTTATATATTCTCCGACGATCGCAACATTAATTTGCTAAATAAATAAAGTTTGTTTTTTGAATGCTATATATGCAAGGGTCCCGGAGCGAAGCGACGGTACCAGGCTGTTATTATTATCTATTATAAAAACGTATATTATAAAACATTATTCTGTCTGTCATTCTGTAAGCAAAATGTTAAATTACAAATTACTAAAATGTTACTAAAATAGAGAACCTATTCATAAAAAATATATTAAATATATTAAAAAAATATATTAAAAACTGTCGAACTGTACTAATTGGCGACGTAATTATAGATATTTTCAAAATGAATAAAAACAATGCAGTACAGAAATACGTAAAACTTATGTGCAATAATGGTTTCAAAAATCGTCTTTACGAAACAACAAGAAACAACTGTACAATTCATGGAAATACGAAAACAAATATAGATCATATTTTCATAAATAAACATGACATCAAAACACCAGGAATAATATGTAAAGAACGAATCGGATAATGAGAAAATAGTAGATCCAAATATAATCTATAAAGAACTAATCAATGATGTTAACAAAACAAAATTCATGAAAATATACATATATAAAAAGAAAAGTCCAGACTCACTCACTCATCAACGCCCACTCCAAACCCTTGGACCTAGAAAGCTGAAATTTTGCACCGATGTTTCCTTTATGATGTAGACAAGGAATAAGGCCGGATTTTTCGAAATTCTTACGGGATAGGGAATAATCTGGCAAACTGACGATGAAGTGTATGGCGGCAACCCCAGGTGTGTGGCGCCAACCCGCAATACACCTGAGTTAAGTGGAGAAGACCACAACGGGCTGGGAAGTCGTATATTCTCCGATCTCAATATTAATTTGCTAAATAAATAAAGTTTTTTTTTTTTTTTTTAATGCTGTAGATGCAAGGGTTCCGGAGCGAAGCGACGGTACCCGGCTAGTAAACTATAAATCGTATAAGAAAAATCCAACACCTTAAAACGCCAGAACGCTAGAACGCCTTAAAGTCGAGAAGAATAACTTAAAATCACGAAGTGGAGCTCAAGGAAATAATTATGAAAATTTATGTAATGATAATCTCTCCATAAACGAAAAGTGGAATAATATCAACAAATTAATATGTGATCACACACAATGTCAGTCTACTCTTATTATAGAAAATAACTTAAAAAGAAACGAGCAAAACGTAAGTAAATTTCTTACCATCCTTTTACCAATAATTATTCCCTTCAGCACATCAGATAAAAATGCACTTCCCATAAAGAAAAACAATACAAGTCCTTCCTTCTTCTTTCTCCTACTTCCCTTTTGAAGTTAAACAAGCTATCAAATCACTATCCAACAAAACTTCTTCAGGTCCGGATGAGATCTCCCCATACTTTCTCCAATAGATCGTGGATGACATTGCACTCCCTCTTTCTCTTATTTTTAATATCTCAATATCTGAAGGCGTCTTTCCTTCTTCCTTCCAACAAGCGAAAGTTGTTCCATTATGGAAAGCAGGAGATGTGAACACTCTGGCCAATTACCGTCCTATATCCGTGGTAAACTCTTTTTCAAAAATATTTGAAAAATTATATCGCAGTAAACTATCTACAATATATCAAAGAAAAGTCATTGTGCAACAACAACATGGTTTTATTACAGGAAAAAATACCGAAACTGTACTAATTGATCAAGAGTTTATCACGGCGAATATGGGGCCTAATAAGATCGTCTTGAGTCTCTTTTTGGACTTGAAAATGTTTTTGACTCAATTAATATCAATATTTTATCTCAAAAATTAGAATTTATGGGAAATCGAGGCCCACCACTTACATGGCTCTCTTCATATCTATCACAAAGACAATATCAGCTCAATATAAACGGATATTACTCTTCAGTATATCCCACGTCGACAGATTTACTCCAAGGGTCTATTCTTTCCGCTCTTTAATTTATTTATAAACGATATCATTCTCACATCACCTGCTCCCAAATGTATCTGCTATGCCGATGACGTAACCTTTCTATTTGCTAATACATATATAGAAAAACTCAAACACGAGGTCCATTGCTAACTTTCTATCTTGAATCTTGGCTATCCTCAAACGATCTTACTTTAAATATAACCAAAACAGTTTATATGCTTTTCTATCAAAGAAATAAAATACTCAACTCTGACAATTTCTGTATCACTTATAACAAATCCTTATTACAGTCTAATGCTTCAGATATTTAGGTGTTACTCTTTCACACGATCTGTCATGGAATCTCCATGCACAACAAATCGCTCATAAAGACTCAAAAAATTTGGGCATCATTACAAAACTTTATTTTCTTTCTAGGCAAATACTTCTGAGTCTATATTGATCACTAATTCGTACAAACTTGTGTTATGGTGTAATCATTTGGAGTACGAAATTTCAAGAAAAAATGATACTCAAAAGTATTTCCTAAGATTCCTAGATAAAAACCCTGCCTCTACTGTACCCAATCCCTCTGGGCAAAATATAAACCAATTCCTTTCAATCATATCTACAAGCTTCAGTTGACCCTTTTCACCTACAAAACAAAAAACTGTATCCTTCAATTACTTTAAATACTAAACCCCATTTCCATTTTTATAAAACTAGATTCAATCCTGTTCTTCTAACAGAAACAAGATCCAAGTATCAAAGAAGAGCAGTCAGTTATTCAGCTCCTCTAAATTAGAATACAATTCAATGGAAATTCAATTGCTCTTCTCTGGCACAATTCAAAAAGCAAACTTGAAAAACACTTATCTACCAACTCAATCCTAAAAAAAACCTCATAGATAGATATATAATTCGTCTTTATAAAAGAACCGAATACTTGATTGTAGTCTCTCCTCTTTCTTCTCACTCCCTCCTTTTTTTTTTTTCTTTTCTTCTTCCTCTATCTAGGTAAACGCAATCAGTCTAATTTTATATTATGTAATTTTCTCTGTATATAATTTCCTCAAAATATGATGAACTTAGTTTTTTCCCCTTCAAAATGTACATTGTAAAATATTTCTAAAAAAAAAAAAGAAAAATAGTTCAGTTTCTTCATGTTTTATTTTTTCCCCTGTAATGCTTTTTGTTTTAATTTCATCTGTACTTTGCCTCGATACAGACACCGTTTTATCCTCTTGACGAGAACCCTTTTAAGACAACTGGGATGTCAAAACTGTAATCAATATGTACTGTTGTAAATATGTTTTTAGAGGCAATAAATTAATAATAATAATCAGCTAGCAACAAACACTCAATTATTAAGGACACACCACAAAGCGTACTAAAGTCGCCCTCACATAAGCTGTATTGGGACCGCCCCATTCACACAGACAAAACCATGCATCACAACAGACCTGACATCACGCTTGTTGATAAGGTCAACAAACAGACCTATCTCATTGATATTGCAGTGCCTGTCAGCAAGAACATACAGAAAACTCACGCAGACAAGATAAGTAAATACACCAACTTAGCACACAAGCTCCAGAAGCAGTGGAAGCAGGACCGAACCTTGTTGTACCCATCCTTCTGTCCAGCACTGGTCTGGTGCCTCCCGCATTGCACCACAGCCTCAACACACTAGGACTTCACAAAAACACTTATGCACAACTGTAGAAGGCTGTGGTACTCAACACAACACGAATAGTTAGGAAATTTATGGACACAACCACACATCCCTAAGTATTCTTCCAAATTTTTTTTTTTTTTTTATACACTTGGCAATATGTGCTTTGGTCCTTGACCCGCCATATTGTTTTTGCTGGGGAAACCCAAGGTTTAAAACTTTTAAATATTAATAATATCTATTACACTATTATTTCTGTTGTTGCTAATAAGCCTTCCTATAAATATACGATTGTTTCAGTATTGGTGTGTTTTTTTATTCTGGCCCTTGGCTACTATTAGCTTTTGCTATCCTCGGCATAGATTCATTGGTGCCCTACCTTATTACATCAAGATACGACACATCAATGTAACTTTTCATTCTTATTTTGATTTATTCTTTTTCCTTCACGTAAAAAAAGAAGGAACTAAAATAAAGAAAGTTTCAAACAAAAAAAAAAGAAAAAAAAAAAAGAATTTTTTGTTTCTTATTTTGCTTTATTTTACAAATTACATTATTCGTATAGAAAGAAATAAACAAAATTAAGAAAGAAAAGTTGTAGCAAAGCAGAAGGAAACCTAGAAAAAAAAACAATACTCAAGTACTGAAACACTCACTCGCACATTTGTATGTTGCAGCAATATAAACTGAATACTACGTTCATGCATTTAATTAAATTTTTTTAATCCAGAATTTTTATTATTTTTCTAAATATATAACATTACTAACGCAATGAGATATTAACAGTATTAGAATAGAGATCCTTTGTTTAGACACCAATTCTCTTACTGGGAAGATTTTGTGTTGTTTTCTCGTACAAATTTCGCGATTTCCAAAATGTTTCAAATATAAAAGTAAAATCGAACTTAATTCTTGAAAACGCTTTAGCAAATGCTAAGACTATATCCAGTTGTTCAAAAGTTACTACAGTAATAGAGAGAGGATTGATTTATTGACTATGAGAAGTCAGCTGTTTGATTAGAATTAAACCTGATCTTACCCAACGGTAGGAACAACTGAATTTGTCTTTCTACTAATATAGCAGGAACAATAATATGTACTCGAAAACATTGGATACATACTCGTTTCCAAGATAAAATGAATAATTACGAACAGTTCGAATTTTGCTAATGGCAGAATAGTAAAAGGTTTTATGCTTTAATATTCAAACTTAATATGAAATTAATTACTAATAATGATATAAGATATATCCTCTTCCTATCAATATATTTCGTAGTTTATTACTTTTAACTGCTTCATCAGGCATAATATATGTAAAGAAGGGGTGTAATATACGCTGGTTTTTTTTTCACACACAGAGACACTTGATATAAAAACTTTCAGTAGTTTTATTGAGAATATAATAATAATTTCAAGTATGATTATCTGAATTATGACTGATAAAATACTTGTTGTAAAAATAAGCTTGGATAAATAGTTAATAAGTTCTAATAATAGAATGTGAGTTCAGTTCATTATCATGCAGGTGAGTTAGCACTGAAGTTCTTCTTATGTGATAAAATCTTCTCTCACAGAATTTCACTTCAATAACTTGATACTTAATAATAACTTTAATAATAATATTCACTGTATAAATAATAATCGTTGTTGTCGACTTGACAAACACTGCTTTAAACTAATTGAATAAATATTCACTAATTCACTCGATGCACTTATGACTACTTTCAATTCTCCTAATAGTCAAATAATAAATAATCGCAGCACAATGTTCACTTTATAATAAATTAAGTCGAAGCACTAAGTTCACTTTATTCGCACAATCTCGTGAGGAATATTCACTGTAATAATTCACTAACGTTAATATGCACTCACGTCTTGAATGTACGTTCTTTCACTATCGATAATTCTCTTTTATAATTATCGAACCAAATAATCTTCAATTTAATAGGTAAGATTTACTTCTCGATAAACTCGAAGTACGCTTCTGGAATATTACTGTTCCTTCCTAATTTATATTTGTTCTCTGCGGGTTCGCTGTTTCCTTTTCACTTTAATTGTAATAAAAAGTACTCACAGTTTCTTTGAAGTTCTCGTTGAATTGTCCGTATAAGGTTCCTAATCAATTTATTTTATACCAGGCAGACGCTCACTTCATTTTCGAAATTCGCTCCGCTGTCTTGTATCCTCTCAGCTGACTTCAGTCTTCCCATGATGCACTTTGCTCTGGGTTCTCTCCTGATCGTCTGCTTAGCTGGAGAACATCTCGCCTTATCTTACTCACATTGGAAATTTCCTATTTCTCTCCAAAACGAGGCAGCGTCTCTCGTTTTATCTCATAAGTCTGCTGACGTTTTAATTATATAAATTTAATCATAATATATTTAATTCTTCTTAAATTGAATTATAAATTAGGTTTCAAGCTTTCATTAATTTTATTTTAAATCCACTCAAATAATATTAGTAGTTTCACTCTACAATATACATGGAAAAAAACTCTTCGTAAAATATAATAAAAATTTGGTAATAATATCAGAAAACTCTTGGGAATATATACAACTTATATACTGTTAACAACATTGTTTATAATAATTGTAAAACTTTTTAAAACTTCCATATTATTATTATATTCCCTTTTATTAAAATATTAAAGGTTTTATATTTTATTTACTTTAAAATTTAACTTCTCAACTCAAATTTAACCTCTGATATTGATTTCTTAGTTTCCTACATTTTTTTAAAATTTTTTTAATCTGTTCTTTACAAATTAAAGAACAATCTTAGAGATATTAGAAATATTCTTATAGATTTTTTTAACATTTTGCTTTTATTTCGGCAAGCATTAATACGTTTTATCAAAATTCATAATCTTTGAGAACTAATTTAATATAGAAACTACTAAGATTACGAAAATATTTAACTAAGATTTAACTGATTAAGAAAATATAAATAACATTAAAAGGTCGACACACAGGTGATTTTTTTAAAAAACATATATAATTAAAACTTTAAAAGAACAAGTATGTTTCGGCTCACCCCGTGAGCCTTTGTCGAGTGAAATACAAGAAAGATGAGACTGTACGTGCAATGCAGTCCAATGGACAACTTCCTTCTTCCACGTGGAGATTGGGGTTAGATATGCAAATAGGACGAGCCCATTGTTGAGGGAGGGGCCCGATAGATTGCATTAAATACGAGTAACTGGAAATATGTTCACTCTAATGGAGTAGAGACCATCAATTCCCTCAACAATGAAACCTTCAAGAATGACAGGCCCCCGCCTCTTCCGTCTACACTCGTCAGGGGTGGTTAATCAAACCCAATTCCTTACAAGTACAACATAAGGAAAAATTCTATCAAATTTCAATTTCCTGGCTATATGGGAAAGAGGAGAATTAGTGATGAGTCAGTTTATATATACCGATTACTTCATAACTACACATGCTACATCTTCTTTGCCTTTATGTTTATTTTTAAAAAAAAGTTTTTCACATTGATTATTTCCTCTTTTGCATCAAAACATTAATTACAAATGTTTATCATTATCTGGCATTGCAAAAACTATATCTTTTTCTTTTTTTTCGAAATCCCTGTAAGAGATCTTTAAAACTTATTAAAAAAACTTGATAAGAACATTACAAATAGCCAAAGGTAGTGATTACATTTGACAGTTGGAAAATGCAGTGATCGTATAAACTGATAATTATGATTGTAAGTTGCTAACTTGAAATTCACATAGTGCAAAGATGTGTTTACTGAGATTGTTTTCTTTTTCTTTAAGATCTAAATTCTCTTATTTTTTAAATCAGGAAACTGCTTGTAGTTTGAATTTTTTTTAAATATATTAATTGGTTACTTAAATTTGATAAATCATTTCTGGGCCCCTATCTGATTTGGTACTTTTGTTATCTGTAATTTTTTTATTAGTTATCCAATTCTAAACAGTAAACAGAAGGGCTATCCAAATATGAAAGTATTGTTTAAATATTTGTTTAAAGTACGACTTTATAATTTCTTTTAAAGATTGTTATACCCCATATTTGTAGAATGACCCATGGAGGAATTAAATTCGGGTTTTTCCCTAATGTATTTATTTTTATTAACAATAACTTTGTAAATAGCTTTAAAAAAGATGATAATACAGAATTTATAATTAATATCACATTATTTCTATATTACGATGAGTTTACTTTCTACGATTTATGATGCAATTGTATCATAGTCAGATGCGTTCCAACAAATTTTTAAGCCATAACTGTCACGTCTGTGTAAGTCTTTGTAAATAGCAATATCAATTTCACACCTAATTCAACAACAGCTCAATATTTTTTAAAAATAATTAATATACAGTATAAAAAGTAATTTATTTAAGAGTTTTCATCTTCTAAAAAAAATTAAATGATTTTTCCTTGCGGCTTTGACAGACATCTTCATTGTACTGTCCCCATTCGATGTTTGTTTAGCGAAGTCTTAGTCATTATGAAATATAAAGAGGAGATATGTTGTACAAGAACTTTTAAAAGTAATATCATCCAAAACATGTGTGGGCTAATTAAATATTTCAAATGCTGGGATATGATCATATGAATGTACTTACGATTCTTCATAAGTTTATGGCTTACTTCTACAAGAGCATAAGTCTGATTTTATAATTGTCTGAATTGTTAATTAAGCTCTAAATTCAGTATTAATTGCAAAACATCCAATTGACAAACTTTATCATTGATTTTAGGTGTTCCTTTGATTATGACGGCAGTTTGGGCATCGGTTACAGCGATTTTCTTCATGAGATCTCAGTAAGTAATTGATCATATTTTATGAACAGAAAAATATAAGTATTGAATTATTTAAATGCCAATTGAAACCTATGAAAAGATTATATAACTTTCATGCAATTAAAAAGACAAGAATCCTTTCAGATCTTTGTAAAGAAATTGTTAGAAAGGAAAATTTATACGTATTTCTAAAAAACTCCAAAGAACATTGAACGATCCTCCACTGGCTTGGGATAAGATATCATTACGAACAGAAATTCAAAATCATTTTCACAAAACAGAGTGTAAGATTTCTGGGTATAGAAACTAAATCACTATTAAAAGAAACAATAGAAATGAAAGGAAAATGGACTTCAGTTGGGGCTACTTATCGAATCTTGTGATTCCAAAGAACATTTTATAGTTTTGATAATCCTTGAAAGCAGAACATTAATATTATAAAAAGGTTTTAATCTATATCCCATAAGATATGGATATTTTATATATTGAATTATTGCATTTAAAATTGATACAATATTTTTGTTAATCTTGTGTTAATTATGAAAATCTTTTTATGTTATGAAAAGTTGATACTTTCGCTGTCGTTTCCCCAGTGAATCTTCATTGCTGTCCGGAAGATGCTACGTCTTTGCTGATGTTTCATTTCTACGTATAAATATACATTTTTTTAGAGCTTGAGATGTTCTTAAGATGTTCAACTAATTATCCTTCCGTGGGCGGAGAGGGTATACACTCCTCTAGGGTTTCATGGTAAGTTCCTGGGGCATAAGAAATCTTAATGCATGGAAGGCTCCTCATGTTTCTGGGCAAGTTTCTGGACAATATGAAAACTTACTACACTGAAGGCTTCTCAAGGTTTCTGGGTTGATATCCCAAAATCGCCTTTTGCTCATGTGTATTTATATTGGATCGTAGATGCTCTATCGAGGTTTCTGGGTAATTTCTTCAGTTCTTGGTGTAGGATAGTTATCTTTTCAATTGAAATTCTGATATATCTATTTCTATTGCTTCTCTTATTATCCTGGGATAATATCTGTCTTCTAAGATTAAGATGGTGACCTAATGAAACTTTATAATATGGTTCCTGCTTTCATAAAATGTTCTGCCATTGCTGACACGCTGGTGCTGTCTTACTTGACTTGTTTGATGTGTTCGCCTGTCCTGTTTCGGATTTTCTAATCTATATAGTCACTTTATGCAGGAAATTCCATATATCGCCGGAAGTTTCAGTGGTGTCTCGTGTTTCCGTTTCTCAGACATCGTATCTTCTTATCTGTTCTTAGGCTAAGAACGCACTTGCATATCCACGAAGTCGTAAAGTAATATCTTGCCCTCTCCCCTCTTCCCTTCTTCCCCTTTTATTGCTGCCCTCAAGGAATGTAATAATTGTTCCTATTGTGATGACCCCTCGTAGCAGTAGAAAAATATAGATTTCGCGGTATATGTACGCGTTGGTGAAAGACCCTGGGCGAATTGAGGGTTGTTTAATAAACCCTTCCCTGCGGAGGGGAGACTTCGTTTACGAGTTCGTGGATAAATATACCCATATGCGTTCTTAGCCTTACAGAGGATCGGCCGACTCTATCCGTCGTTCTTTTTGAGGAATGGATACAGACCTAGCCTGCGTGTGCCGGTTCCGGTTCACTTGATGTTGGTTGTGGAGTAGCTGTTTCAACCTTTTTGAAGGTCCTGACGATTTGATTCGTCTACTATTTCCTGGAAGGGGCGAAAGAAGATATTCTTTCCTTCTGACAGCTTGGAAAGAGCATAATTGAGCCTAATTGTATAGCGCTCTGTAGGCCAATTTGTCCAAACTTCTTCTGAGGTAGGTGATGATGTGATTAGGGTCTCAGATATTTGTCTGTGGTGCTTATGCTTCCTGTAAATGCAGCTTAAAATTTCATTTTCTTCTCTTGTTATCAGCACATCCAAGAGTAGAGTGCCATCTTTCTTTACTTCCATCATGACTTTGATCTTACGACGTCTTGAGTTTGAGTTACGACGTTTAAGGAACTACTCAAGATGTTGTTTTCCATGTAACCACAGAATAAACGATGAGCTTATCGAGAAACCTTGCTAATCCTTGAGATATTTGCAGAAACCCTAGAAGCCTCCTACGACGCAGATTCCCACATGTCCAAGATCTTACTCAGAAGCTCTGGAAAAGTATAAAGCTTCATAATGTCTAATGGCTTCATAATGTCCGACGAGAGAAATCAGTTCAGAAGAAAATCTCCTGTTCTGAAGACGAAAAATAACCAGAAAGTTTTCTGTCAAGACGCGACGCCATCCGAACAGCCAAGATTTTTTTTGTTAATTACAATATTTCTATTGCTGAATTTTAAAATGACTTTTCCTTGCTTTATGCCTTCCAGGTTTTGTTTGATTACACGTTTGCTTATTTTTTTTAAATCATGAGAATTTTAAAGAAAACTCCATCTTTAAATGCCGTAATGCAATACAAAGAAATTCCGTGATAAATAAGAAGGTAGAGGATGTATGGCTATTTTATATTTTTCAGCTTTATAGAGCACATAGTTAATTTTTGCAACTAGTAACATTCCATAAGATGATTGGTACTAGGAAAAGAGAACGACCTCCTCTGAGATGGATGGACTATGTGCAACAGGATCTTAAACAGATTGGAGTTAGATTTTGGAGGACGGATAGGGAAGCTGGAAAGGATAATAAAGACGATCTTGACCTGAAGCGGGCTGTTGTACCAAAGAAGAAGAGGAAGAAGAAACAATCTTAATAACTTGTGAAATAAATGGTATTTATGGTTGACAATTTAATGATCATAAATTTGGAGTCCATTGGAGTTCAAACCTTCAAAAAAAAAAGGAAATATAATTTTTACAAGATGAATTTAAAACTTTTCTTCAAAATAAATAAACGTTCCTTATTTCGTCTTCAAACCTTTTCTATTGTAAAGTATATTATTAAACATCTTCCACGACACCAGAAATAAATGTTTTTTTTTTAAAATAAATGTAGTGTTTTAACATTTATTTCTGGTGTCGTGGAAGATGTTTAATAATTTTCTTCAAAATATTTTCATCTGATGATCAGTTGCCTTCTTGGCAGTTGCCACCACGGATAGCAACATCATTGCCTCCCTCTCCCTGCTGTAACCTATCTCTATTACTGGACAAAGTCAGGCCTTTTCCTTTATTAGAATACAGTTTGATGTGATTGTACAAAAAGAAGTAAAGGATACTTCACTTTTTGTTTACCTTGAAAAAAATCAACACTTGAACGAAATTTAAGATACAAGATATCGCATTTCAGCAGCAATAATTTTAAAGCAATCAGTTATCATTAATGATCTGCCATCCTTAGCTTCAATGTTCAAATAATGTATTGGTATAATAGTTGACAATTTATAAGAGTTGATTTATTTTCCATTTACTTGAATGCCAAGAGCTGAGTAACTACTGAAGCAAGGTTAAATTATTAGTAAAATCATAATTTTGTGTCTGCGTTAGAAGCAAAAAGTTTTATAATTGATGACAAATGACAATAGTTTAACTAAAAGATTTACTAAAAGAACTATTGTATGTTTGCCCACTTTTTTTTTTTTTTTTACTTATCCCCCAACGCATTTTGGATCTTAAGTCTGGGGGAGTTGCACTGATTGATCTGCTGCTGTCGTATGGAGAACAATCCCATAGCCAACTTTAGGTGACAATCAGAGTTACCCTCCTTTTGCAAGAGAAATGAATCTGAAGGAGAAAGAAACAACCAAGGCCCTCGCCAGAACCAGACACAAGAATCGCATACAAGACCATGGCCTTGACCGTTGTATTCCAGTTTAATAGGTTGATTAACAGCTCAGCTAATGCCAGTAAAATCCCAGTTACTTACATTGGAAATTAGGTCTTTAAGAAAGGTTTCACTAGATTTGATAGTATATGAAGGAAATATAAAATAATGGGCACTTTACTAGTAATGTAATCAAGAGAGAAGTTTACTAATCAGCTTATTTTTGGAAAATGCCCAATTTACTTTCATTATTTTTTCTGTAAAATATTTAACAGAATTCAGAAGAAAATGTAATCATTTTGAAAATTAAAATACATATTTTACGTTAAATTGTCAATTTTCTTTATTGAGATTTTGTTGGAATCGAATCAATTTCAGTCAGTTTATTTATCTCTCCTTAACAATAATTATTCGAAAAGAGAAAGTTTCTGGAAAAGCATTTTAAATTGCTATTGAAGAGGAATGAACTCGTATACTGTGCACGTAATATAATGTAAAGTCTTTAAGTTAAATTGAAATTATCACTGAATTGAAATACATGTTTATTAAGAGTTGTTTTACCATATTTTCAGATGTTGGTGGGGATATAATTTATCAGCTTATTTTTGGATTTTAGAAGGTCCTCGTTTGACTGTAATTATAGTAAGAAAATTTTATTTATTCTAATAAAAAATAAAGTGATTAATTCTCCGAACTCTGCATAACTTTGAGAATGACATTAATAAAAAAAGCAATGCAAATTGAATATTTAATATGTAATAATTCCTAAGCAAATGAATGCAATTGTAATATTATATTTTGTGAGTAAAAATTACTCAAGGCTTGTGGGGCAGAGCGAAACATTATATTTTAACATTTATTAATATATTTTTTAACTAGTTTTGTGTGTTGGCCTTGTTTATTCCATATTACATGATTTTGCGAACCGTAAAATTACTTAATTATAAAAATTAATCATTTAGGTTAGTTACTAATGATGCAAGAAAGAATAAATTTGCCATTATTGGTAATTCTTCTTGTTAAAAAAGAAAAAGTAGATGAATAGAGCTGTGTTTACATTTGAATATCTTCTATCATGTTAATTCTGCAAAACGAATACATTGTAGAATAGCTTCCTTATTTGCTTTGATTTGTGGTTTTCTCTAAAAAAAATCATACTTTGCATTTAATTAATTATTGAATTACTTTTTTCCCATTCTATAGACAAATCTTCTATTTCTTTTAAATATAATTCGAGTTTTAGTTACGAAAATGAAAGAGAGTAACTCGAGCGAAGCACAACAAGTAAGGTAATGGAAGTTTTCTTTCTAAATATTCATTACTTGAACAGAAAAAAAAAAGAAATTTAAAAATTAAAAGAGAAGGATTAATAAAATGTGACTCATTTTAATAAAAGGAAACAATTTTTTTAAAAATATTAAAAAAAGTATTTGTTTATTTAATAGTCTACATATCTGTTTATTTAATAAGATATAAACTGTTAAATTTTAAAAACAGTTTAAGATATGTAATAAATGACATCTTATACAATACTAAGAACTGGATACATTTTTTTTACTTTAATTTATAGAAGACGATATCAAGCAAGAACATTGAAAGCGCACAATGAAAACATCTATTAAGCATTTTGAAACACACATCGAAATTTCATTACAAGTCAAAAATGACTAATTACCACACTTTTTAGAATGTTAACCCATCTTAAAATGTTTCAAAACCAGGTTATTGTCTTTTTTTATTATGCATACATCAAGGAAGTTTAATTTGTTATCCGTTTCCTTTTCCATCTTGAACTTTATTTCTTTATTTCTTTTGTTGATTTCTATAAAAAAAATTTGTCAAATTGACGAATCGTGCCATAACATATGATCAAAAAGTCATCCACATACTTAAAATAATCCAGTTTGTATTTACCCTCTTTTAACAATTTATATTAAAAATGGTTCATATAGGTATTATATAGTTGGCCAGGTAAAGGAGAACCCATGGGGAACCCTTTCACTTGTTTACAAATTTTGTTTCTATGTTTGAAGTTAGTGTTATGAATTATTATTTCAATTAGATTAATTAATTCTACGTTATCTAATTTATATTTCAACAACAAATCCCTATTCTTAAAATCCAAATCTTCCATAATTTTATTAAAGTTTCATCAACCATAGGAATATTCAGTATTCAGTATACATATTTTCTACATCTAACGAAAACACATGAAATTTCCTTTGATTATTTAATAAATGTTCCAGTTTCTGAACAAGCTCGTTGGTATTCTTAATGATAACTTCTTCTTTAAGAAGTGAAAATTTCTTGATTATTCTGTTTACAAATCTTGCTAGAGATTTAGACAAAAACAGGATATTATGAAAGATGCATGTAAAACACCTACCATTGGAAGGTAGAATGAAAACACATA
The DNA here is from genome assembly GCA_023159025.1 of Thereuonema tuberculata. NCBI lineage: Eukaryota > Metazoa > Arthropoda > Chilopoda > Scutigeromorpha > Scutigeridae > Thereuonema > Thereuonema tuberculata. The sequence continues at coordinate 4,555,685 of JAFIDM010002131.1, forward strand.
AATTAGGAAATTCTGTCCGTCCAGTTATTAAAGCATACGGATGCCCAGAACAGAATCTAGCAAGGTTTGTAAACAGAATAATCAAGAAATTCAGACTTCTTAAAGAAGAAGTTATTATTAAGAATACCAACGATCTTGTTTAGAAACTGGAACATTTATTAAATAATTAAAGGAAATTTTCAGTTGTTTTCCTTAGATATAGAAAACATATTTACGAATATTCCTGTTGATGAAACTTTAATAATTATGGAAGATTTGGCTTTTAAGAATAGAGATTTGTTGTTGAAATATAAATTAGATAACATAGAATTGATTAAGCTCATTGAATTAATAATTCATAACACTTACTTAAAACATAGAAATAAAATTTGTAAACAGGTGAAAGGAGTTCCGCATGGGTTTTCCTTTATCTGGCCTATAATATCTATATGAACCATTTTGAAGATAAATTGTTAAAAGAGGGTAAATACAAACTGAATTATTTTAAGTATGCGGATGATGTTTTGGTCATATGGTATGGCACGATTTGTCAATTTGACAAATTTTTTTGTAGAAGTCAACAAAAGAAATAAAGAAATAAAATTCAAGATGGAAAAGGAAATGGATAACAAATTAAACTTCCTTGATGCATGCTTAATAAAAAAAGACAATAACCTGGTTTTGGAACATTGTAAGAAGGGTTTTAAAAGTAATCATATTCTTAATTTCGAATCCGATCACTCCAACAACATTAAAAGCAAAATATCATTGATAATTACATCCAAAGGATTGACAGATCCACTAGCTCTCAGGATGAATATATGAAGAAAATAAACAATATGAAAATTATATTAAAGGCAAATGGATATAAAGATTACTTCATTAATAAAGCAATTGCTAAATATAACATATTTAAAATTGAAAGAGTTAAACATTGATAATGAAAAAATTTCTTCCATATTTAAATAAAAATTGTATGGAGTTAAAAAAGATTTTTAGGAAATTCAATATAATATTGCCTTTGTATATAAAAACAAATTAAAGAACATTTCATGTAATAAGTTAAATAAAAGTGACAAGAGGAATAAATTGGGAGTAATTTATAAAATTGACTGCTTAAATTGTGGGGAAAGTAAAAGAACAATTAGGGAACGGATATCAGAACATGGGTATTATTTAAAAAATAAGATGGTTGAAAAATCGGAGATAGCTGAGCATTGCATTATTAAGGGACATTGTATGAATAATGAAGTCAAAATCATGTGGGTTAAAATAGAATCGAAAACTAGGGAAATAGTTGAAGGTATATGTATTAAATATACTAAAGGTAATAATTTGAATAGGAACAAAGGCGTGGAGGTCAACTATAATTTTGTAAGAATGGCTAGTAATTTAATAAATAATTTGTTTATTTTGAATTAAATTTTTGTTGAATTTTTGTTAGATTGTTTATTCAAATGTTTATTATTTCAGAGGTTGGTTTAAACTTTAACAATTCTTTAATGTTATTCTCATGCTCGTATCAATAAATTGTTATTATCGAAACTTTTGTAATATTTTAGGTTTGATAAAAGGAAGAAGTGATTATCTTCTCGAAAATTTGCTGATTTAATAAATGTATTATGTCTTAATATGGTTATTGGTGTTCATTGTGGTGTTTTATACTAATTTTTGAATGCTTTTATTTATGGAAAAAGTTATTAATAAGGGTGAATTATTAAGTATCCCATTTTTTATTATATCTATTAATTTTGTTTTCCAAGATTCGTTTAGATCACTATCAATTAAAAATATAGTTTCAGTTCCTTACAGCAATAACATTATACAGACTTTAACAGATTCAAATGCACAATATTTATTCCTTAATTTGAAAAAAGAAAATATTTCATTAGCGGAAACTATACTTATTCTGTTTTGATCTTTTTTAATTTAAAAACTTTTTTAAAACTTCTGCTTTCTTCGCTTGATTTTTTACATTTATCTATAAATTTCAGTATTGATATTTTAAAAATTACCTTACCACATAATATTTTTTTAAATCTTCTTAAATTCTGATGGATTTAAATTCTTTATTACCATTTTAGAACTTCTAGAATTACAAAAGAATTGACTCCGACGAACAACGTTAAAATGAATGATTTACATGAAACACATAATTAATGAATAAATACAATGATGATTTAATAATAATATTTAAGATTTTTACTGTTTCAAATAATAACTTTCTCTCTCTTCCTATTCTCTGATTTTCTAGGAAAGCTATTAAAGCAGCGATTGTGTTACTGCCTCTGTTGGGAATCACAAACTTTCTTAGTATGGTTCACTCACCAGTGGATAGAAAGGCTCTCGAATTTGCAGTTTGGTCTTATTTTACAAATTTTCTAACATCATTTCAAGGATTTTTTATCGCTCTCATTTATTGCTTCTTAAATGGAGAGGTAAGATTGTAACTTCATTCGTATATTTAATAAAATAGACTGAAAATATTAGATGATAAACAGTATCAGCTGATGAAGAGATTTTTTTTAATTTAAAAAAGATAAAGGTTATTAATTTAATAATCTAAATTTTTAGTGCTTTATATACTGTGCGATCAAATTTTGACGACTTCCAACAATCAGTAGATAATTCCACTTTCAATCGTCACAGATAACGTGACTCTACACATATAACAACAAGAGAAGCAGATGCTGAACAGCAACAGTATGTTGATGCACAGTGTAAAATGGTCAACCAGCGGCCATTGACCATTCAGTCTTTCAAACAGCCTTATAAGTAGAGAATGCAACAGAGAGAATAACCCTAGTACGCACATGTTACCAAACTCCTAACCCTTGTAAATGGTATTCCGTAGGCGATCTATGTTATACTAACTAGTATCCATCAGCGAAAACACATCCTGATTGTACAAGATCACCGCCATTAGACCGTAGATCGTGGAAAATTGGCGGAAGTTTTCTTCTCTGACAAGTCACAGTTCAAGTTAATTCAGGTGCATGGACGGTACGGGATCAGACGGATCTCAACAACATGTTTGGTCTTAACACGACATTCCTTTTAAAACAGACAGGCGGTGCAGGTGTCATGATTTAGGATATTCTCGTAATATGGTGGAAGTTTTCTTCATGTCGCTGGCAATTGTCCATTGTTACAAACAAAGTGCACATCTTGAAACGGTCTTTCAAGGAGACGACATAGTATTGGAACACGATAATGCGTCATAACATGCAGTACGAGTTATGTATAAAGGATTGAGAATGAACTCGCGCTCATCGACTGGTCTCCTTGTTCTCTTGATTTGAATCCCATTGAGCACTTTTGAGATCATATTGACAGAGGAATTCGCCGTTTTTGATACAACACCAAGGACTGCGATCAAACTTTGGGAGACACTGTCACTCAACTGGTATGTGATACCTTCAGGTAATAAATGTATACCTCATCAAATTTAGCTGCTGCATTGGCCGCTAAGAGGACAGAATCCGCTGTTGGATACTGGAGGTCATGATAATTTCACAATATACACTTACAACTGGAACTTTAAGCATACCGTCCGCAATATGGAGATCTAATAATAATAAAATTAAAAAAGAAACTTAGATAAACTGTAATAAAGTTGAAATATTATAACTAAATAATTCTACAATTAATTCCTTTTAACTTATATTACTTTCTCCTTTTCAGAATAAAGTACTTTAATTCCTATACCTCAACTTATCTATTATTGTGAAATTAAAAATAACTTGAATATTTAAACTTTCCTTTCTATATTTAGAAATATTTAATACGTTTAAAGAATATTATTTCAGAATATTAACTCACTTCCAGAAATATTAATAATTCGAATTATTTCATATATCTTACAGGTTCGAAAAGCGATAGCCAAGGCCTGGCACGATTATAAATTAAGGAAAAGCATCCATCGGTGTCATCGTCCATCTTACTCATGTCCAACAGTCGACTATAATCTGAAATGACACATCAGTTGATGAATTGCAGATCAAAGGCTATATATTATTTTTGATTGCTTGAACTTTTTTTAATATTAACAAACGTGACATACTCCAGAATTGTATATATTTTAAGTGAAAAATGAAATAATTGCAAATATTAATATGAAACTGTATTTTCAAATGACTGTTTGTAATTTGTGCTTAGAAAATCATAAAGGAAGAAATATTTTTAAAAATTATTGTTTTTTTAATTATTATTTTATAAATTAAGTAATACAAAAGTATTAATTAATGTAAGTAATTACTATAAAATAATAACATAATGTATAGGAAGTCACAGGTCATCACAAGGACGACAATGGTTTCCTATCTGGAGAGATGAGATCCTAACTTACTACAATGATAAAAGAAAGTCTACGTTGGTGTAAACAAATTTGGAGATGTATAACACTTTTTACTTATACGTTTTAGTAGAAGCAATTAGAATATAGGTTCATCGGTACCTTTTCGTCTAATTATTCTGTTTTTGTATTGCTTTGTATAACAGCTTTTTTTTTTATTGTAGACGGTTCTGTGAAATAGGGCTCCAATATTGATTTCGTAATGATTCTAAACGACATTTGACGAGATGCATTTCTTTCAGGATTATTAGATGATGATAAGTTCTCTAACCAACGTTTAATTTGTTGCCGTTTGTAAAATTAATCATCGTCATTTTATGTTTATAATTAAAAGAAAATATCACATTATGGTATATGAACAGCAATGAAAACTAAAGAGGTAATGCTCAGATATTAATTGACATCTGAATAATTAGTATTTTGTTTTCTTTGTAAGTAATTCAACATACCGAACATTCAGAAAGGATCACACAAAAATTATTAAACAAGCATCAACCACTACTACCAAAATGTCCAGGCTCAATAAAATTATAGTAAATTTACTACAATTATTTTTCCAGCGTTGTTTTAATGCCAGTAAGACAACAGTTAAATCGTAACCTGATAGGTTTTATCGCATTCTTTATCAAACTGAACCGCCACAGATTTCCTTTTCTTTCTTCGTCTTTCCTTCACAAAGGATTTTCTTCATCTTTTAGATTACATATTCGTTGTAATTTCGTTGTTACTCTTCTACAGTGCAGCCAACGTACGAAGACAATCAGGTCAAGTAATTTATAAGTTACGTGTGACAGCAGCAGTACCTTCTCCTACAGGGTTCAAAGAAATACTACATTGAAATAGCATTTCTTTTAAATGAGAAATTTGGAATGTAAATTTTATTTGTGATAAATTATTCATTAAACGCTTCCAGAAGAAAATTCTGAAGACATTTACAATGTTGTAAAGTTAATTTTTTGTTTTTGAAAGTTTTTAATACATTAAAAGAAAAACTCTTTTTGAAAGTATTTGTTTTTAGAATTTTCGTTTTTTTAAATCTGTATTATTTGGTTGATCTTTCGTAAAATATTATGGCCCTAAAAAGGCCTTTTAATAAAGTTTCTGTATAATCTGTTTGTAATTTTATAATTATGTTTGAGTGAAAGATTCATCTGATGATTCGCTCAATGGAATGATTTATATTCTTTATCACTTTTATCAGTGTCCAAATCAGTGAAGGCCAGGGAAATAATCAAAGAATCCACCCTGTTGTCTAGAAATCCATCTTAGAGTCAATATTTTTCTGCAATCTTATTTCACATGTTTCTCCAGTAGTCAGCTGTAACATTCTCCAAAGCTTCCTCCCCTATCTTATGAACTTGAGCCTCATTCAAATTATTACTGTTTCCATATCTTCTTTCAAAAATGTTTTGCACTGTGCCGATATTAGTTCAACTGGATTTACATCACAGTGATAAGGAGGCAGCCTGAGAAATTGTGTCCATTCATTTCACACAGTGTATCAATGGCATATCGTTTCTTTGGCATGGCATAAACAGGTTGTAGTAACTTACGTACACTTCAGTTCATTGATGCTGATCCAACCAGGCTGCAATATCAGCTTTCTTCAAATTCGTACTCGAAGCTCTATCAATTTCTACGATACAGAGCATTGACCAATACTATAACGCTGTTGATAGGCAGATTTGGTAGTAGCTGGTTTTCGAACCACATTTTAAAGTTATCACCATTCATCTCGTGATGATAAACCCCATCTTCTTGACTGATTTAAATAATAAAGAAGCATTCGGAATAACTGCTTGATCATTTCCTGTAGGCACAATGATAAAACGTGGCCAAGATCCTTGATTTACTTTTCGAGCAATTTTTCGCTGTTCCGTCTTGCCACCCATGATAAATATGAATCCATGTTAATCCAGCCAAAGATTGATCTTCCGTCTTCTTTCTACTGATTGGTGTCTTCGTAAAAAAACTTCTTTTCACGACGATGTCGTCACATTCTAAGGTGAGACTATTGTCGCATTTTCTCTAATTGAATCCTAATTCGAGTACAATTTTCCGAAATGATTTTTTACATCCCTTAAAGTTACTTGCCGTCTTCACTTCTTCGTATAACATGGGTAGAGTTGGTGTTGTATCTTCTGAATACATGTCGTGAAAACAGCGACGGATAAGACATCTGTTTAAAGTGCTTCCTATTCTTACCCGGTGTAGAAAAACCGTCTTGTTCTGCAAAAAGTTCTTTTTGAAATGCTACAGCTACTCGATCCTGAATTTGCTGTAAATGTATTAGAGGTCCTCCATTCTCAACTTCCTGTTGGAAAAATAAAATAATTTCTCGAACTCTGCTCTGCAGTATTTCGCGTTATGACATTTTGAGGGAAAGTTTCAATTAAATCAGCGAGTGTGCGCGCTGAGTGGCTTAAAAAGAGCTTCGTCATGGCCATTGGACATGTATTCAATTGCCATCATATGCTGATTGCACTGTATATCGCCTTGCAGGCGTCCATATTGCTTTCTTAGTATCTGAAAATCTTAATATATGTGCTTAATGGTGTCCAGGATACTTCATCGTTATGAACCACATTCCTCGTTACATTTCACATTGCTTGTGGTATCTTTGGATTAATCAACAGATTAAAGCTCTTAGATATCAAAATATTGTCCAGAGGCTTTACTGATAGCCGTTTTGATTTAACATTGAGTTAAATTTCAAGAAATGGTTGCAGCAAAATTACTAAGAAGAAATTACTAATAAAAAGGTGATCCAAATATATGGCAGAGCTGAAGATAACTCTGTCATATATTTGGATCACCTTTTTATTATTCATCAGTAAAATGATAACTCATTACAGATTATTTAGGTAAGTACCAATATGGATGGTTCCTGCTTGATTGACAAAATACGCCAGGAAAATATTCCTCCTTGTTTGACAAAGACAATCACGTGCTGGATAGAGAAGAGGAATTAAAAACAGCAACGAGCTAAGCATCCTGGACGACATTATGGACGACTGAAAGATCAGGCACGATATAAAGAATTGGAAATTAAGTTAAACTGGGATTTGAAGACGACTAGTTGTAGCGGAGAGAAGAAGAAAGAAACGTGAACGCGTTTTAGTAGGAAGGAATAGAAAAATAATAATTGTTGAAGTGTGTTTTTTTTTTAATTATTATTTTTCTTAAATGGACAAACTTCCAATATGTGTGAACTGTTCAAGATTTCATTTGAAACTAATTTGAATAGTCAGTGATTAATTATACAAAACAGACTATTACGAAAAACACTAAGGGATGTGAGAGATTATTACGATTGAAATTAGAAATTTATAAAAATACCTTTTTTTTCATAAATTTCTCGCAGCTGTTTTTAAATATTCCTTGTTTAGTCATTGTATAAAATTTCCGAACGCTCCATACTCTCATACAGTAAATATTTTATTGTAATTATAAATTTATTAGAACAAAATTTCTAGACGCAAATACAAAATGGGCAAGAAGAACTTGATTTTCATTTAAATTTAAAGAGCAATTTGGCCTTCAAACTTCGATATAGTGCTTGTAAGTCAAGTACTATAAATATTTTTCTCTCAATAATTTGATTAATTATAATAGTAAGTTGAAAAAGATATTTAAAAAAAATGGAAATAATGAAATCTAATGATTGTTTCTTATTATGACCTTGGTAAGTTTGAAGTTAATGTAGAACAACTATATATTCTAAAACACAAATATTTAGGAAAATAAGAATTTAAATAGCTGACATACTTTTAATTTATAAAAGAAATTTTGTAAGTATTTTAGGTAATTCATAATCTGGTAATTTTTCATATTGTCTGTGTGTGGTGAGTGTGAGTGAGAGGGAAGATGAATATGGCTATTGTGATATCTGACGGAAATTAAGATTGGGAAAGAATGGTAAAAGTAGTGTCGGAGAAACGGAAGAGCCCAGAGAAAACCTGCCCAACGCGGATCGTCCACCACCACGAAACCCACATGAAATCCGAACGCTGAGACTCAGAGGTGAGAGGCCAACGTCTTAGCGACAACGCCAACCATGTGATCTTTTTGAATAGTGTTCTTGCTGATCCTGATATATCCTCATTACATTCGTGGTTGTCTTTGAAAAATTTATAATCTGTCGTTTTAACTTCGATACTTTTCTGCTATCAACAGATAAAAACATTAAAATATTCATTTTAATGCCCCAGATTTGATATTGTAAATTCCGTTAATTACACAACTGAAAGTAGTTTTTTTCTTCTTTGAGCATCTGTATCCGTATTTTCTTCAGGATCCAGTAAAGTATGCGTACCAATTACAGCCAAATGTTTAACGAAATGATATCTTTTCAATTTACCAAAATCAAATCTTTTCTGTTTTATAAAAAAAGATCATCCATCCTCTACAAATCAATCTCAGTGTGACGAACATAAGACAAAGGTATAAGCACGACGCAAGCAACTTCAATCTAATTTTGTTTTGATCTCTTGAAGGGTTTAAAGAAAGATTAATCTGCTTCTAATTCTAACAAAAACAGGAAACAAAACTCAAATAACTATAAAATTCAGTCTGCGAGCAGTTGAAGTACGATTCTTCTATAAGAGATATCCTTTGCTCTAAGAAAAATTCCTGAAATAATATTTATTTACAAAAAATTTTAAATGTTCTTAAATTTGTTTCTACATTCTACAGCATTCGCGAAAATTTATAGAGAACATGATTTTCCTAAAACTTAGTTTTAATTTTTCTAAAACATAGTAGGCTCAATTAGATGGAAAGTACAACTGAATTATTTTACTATGATTTAAAGTTAATTACAAAATATAATTTGCGTTATCTAATGCGTAATACATCCTTGACTTAATCAAAACCATGACATATTGTTAAATTATTAATATAAATATATTATTTAATATATAATACTTCCGATGTAGTAGTAATCTAGAATATTGAAAAATGCAGATAAAGAAAGCACTGATAGGAAAGATAAGGTTTACTCTATTTTTTTAAATCAGAAAAAAAATAAACAAAAACTTATATTGCATGGTGAAACTTCTATTCTATCAGGTGAGATAAAAATGAGTTTTTGTCTAAAATATTAGTAGAAAGTTTTCAACTGTTACAATAAGAGTCTGAATTGATTTTAGTTAGTTTTATCTACCGTAGATCAAAAATCTCCGGTATATGAAATATCTTCATATTAAAGCTTTAACAGGAGACGGAATGTAATTTATTATGAATTTATATAAATTTTAGATCCTTTGTTGAAGAGGAGAAGTGGTAAAGTTATTTTTTAACTTGAATAAAAATAAATGAAAAGAGCGAGGGAATAAATTGATTTAGTCGAAGAATCTTAGAGGTGGTCTCCTTTACAAGAATTAATACAAATAAAAAATTAGAAAATGATATAAAAAATAGTCAGAAATACCAGAAATATCAGTGATACCATGGTTTCAGTAGTATGTCAATTGCCAGAGATTTATCAAGTTATAAAGTTCCAAGGAGATTATTTGATGCAACTTCAACATTACGTGATTATTTGTTAAAAAAAACAAAAAAACATATGGATCTTAGAAAATTACTGGACTTTGATAATTACAGTGATGCTAAAATGATGATTGAGTGACCAAGATCTGGAAGATCATGGGACTTTTTATTAATTTCTTAATAAAACATTCTTTTTTGTTTTTAATATAGAAATAGAATTAATATATCCTCTATTAAATTCCCTTTGCATTCAAACTTTTCTATTAAATTACAGTTTGAGATAAAATTCAGGAAAAATGAGGGATAGGGAAGAATCTCTTCAAAAGTTTAGATAAGCCAAGATTACAGGATATAGATTTGTAACTTACAGACAACGATAGACAATTGGGAATGATACAAAAAGCTTATAACAATAGTTGTTTCATCTTAAACTGAATGGCACTTAAAGATGTAATTAAAAATAATCAATTGTAGTTAATGATTAATAGTTAATTATTGCTTCTCATACAAAGTTTTTTAACTTAAAATGATAAAAGTTCAGGTTTTGTTTCGAATAGAATCTGCCATTATTGAAATATTGAATCATCGAGATAAAATTCTTAAAGATTAATAATTTATTTTTTGTCTTACGATTATTTGTACGATTAAAGGACAGTATTACGAAATCATATAATATCACTATATAGTATTTTTAAACCTATCAGAATTGCTACATTTGGCATGTAAATTGTCAACCTATTGCATAATGTAATGATTTTTTTATTCACTGTATATATATTCACATTTATCTTTTTATAATAGTTCTATTTATTCATTGTATATTCTTAGTTATATTACGTTTATAATTGTATGTATCCTTAATCATCATTTATTTTATTATCAATTGTATTTTCTAATCTTTACTGTTCATCGTTTAATTCCGTTATTTTATTCTAATTTTCCCTTTACTTTTGCTTCTTTTCCCAGATTCGTTCTTATTTAAAACGACAGTTAAATATCAGTTAAATCCCACGTGTAAATTAAATTCCCCCAATTAATTTATAAAAGCACGGCAACCAATCACTTGATTAATGATTAATAGTCTATTTAAACCCCTGCATCATGCGAATAAACAGAGTTCTTGTCAGATCTTATTCGTGTCAAATCGTCTAATTTCATAAACCAGTGGCCGCAAACATTCACCACAATAATTTATCCAATCTAATTAAGGTACTTGATTTCATTTTCGTTAAATTTCATCACAATATTTTAATCTTTCAATTTAATTCGATAACTTATGCTCGATTACGGTTGAATTCAATCTTTCTCTAGGGTTTAAAACCTAATAATTTTTAGAAAATCAAGCTTCGATAGAATATTAGATGTAACTATTTATGGTTGTGTAACATTAATGCATTTACTTTATCAATATTTTCTAATATTTGCTGAATGCTGCTAACATTTGTAGATCTTTGTTCTGGATTAGCAGCAATTAATTGAAATTTATATTTTATGCATTTCTAAGAATGCGTAACATATTTAGTTTATATTTTTTTTAATATTTTCTAGAATAGATAAGATGCGATGAAAAGTTTCTGTTTATCTAAAAAGTTATGAAGTAAAAGGTGACAACATATCAGTAATCTATGAAAATTATAAAATTAATAAAAAAAAAAAAACTTCTAAAAGTAACCTACAATTTTATTTTAAACGAACATGATGCGGAAGTGATCATTAATGAATTCATGAAACAATCTGTCAAATTCCGATAAAATTAATGTCATTTAAAAGTAAAACAGGAAGGCCCTTGGAGAATTCCCTGAATGACAGTCGTCTTCTGCCAATTACTTAGGACTGATCGACTGATTTATTTAATGACGGGATTCAGATTTATCAGCTCAATTTTTTTTTTCTATATATCTAATGAAGCCATCACTTGAGCAGTAATCGCTGCAGGTAATCACCGAACAAAGAAACGATTTCCTGATTGAACGAATCTAATGGACTGACTCTCTTCTAATTAGATGGAAATTAAAATCAAAAAATCAATAGGAACTTATTCTGAAAAAAAAATATGATTCACCTTCAAGAAGATAAAGATAATTCAAAATGTACCTTATAGCGTAGATTTTTTATATCCTTTTTTAACAAAAAATACGCTCCAATTTATTTTTAATGTGTAAGGGTAATTTTGGAATTTCAAAATTTCAAAATTAAAACTAATTATGCAAATTAATTGCTAAGAAACATATTAATATACTATATCGAAGAATTCTACATAATCAGTAATTTATGTAATATTTTTCTTAGTTAACGTTAAAATATTAGTTTTTTGTTACTCCTTAAGAGTGATTAAAAAATTAAAATAAATTATGTCTATCATTATACTGATTATAGATATTATCCACATGAAAAAGTAATATAATTTCTCAATTAATCTTGCTTTTTTATTTGTTTAATGATAAAGAAAGCAAATTATAACTAGTTTTCAAGGAAGTTCCATTTGTTTTCAATTAAGATTTAATTTTTCTTATTAAGTTCACTGATTACATTACACTACTTAACTAAACAAAGAGTAATCAACTTAGTCAAACATAAAAGTGTAAGAATTATTTGCTCGTCAAAGAACTGCTGAGTCCTGATTCATCTGATTATTAATTTACTAAGCAAATATTCTTCCTTCATTAGGTGGGTATCGATTTTTTTTATTACAAAATGGTTTCGAAATTGAAGATTGTGGATAAAATGGAAGAGATTTGTCTTTTTTCATTTCTCTTTCCAAATCTGTAAAATTGGCAAATGTTATACTAGCTTTTATTTATGTTCTTTAAGAATTTTTCTAATAATATGATTATTATTTTAAAAATATACTTATAATACAAAAAGGAAAAGGAATTTCATGAAAAATTCATTTATAATAATTGTTCTGTGTTTTCTATTCGCTTCTTTTATCAACATCACATTGAAAGTTTAATACTTTTTATTAAAAAAACAAAATCTAGAGAAAATAATAATAAATCGGTCTAGCAAAATACTTCACAAACTTCTAAATATTAGTGAATGTTATATCTCGATATCAATTAGTTTTATATTCTTGTTATAAAGACCTATTTGCTTTTCTTTGATATTCAGAAATTCTAAAGAAATCCAACTTATTATTATAAAATAACTAAATATACAATAGGTGCTTGTATAGAATCTTACTTCCACATTCTGATCTTATTTTTAAATGGAACTATAAATTAAGATAATAATTAAACTTGTAATAAGTAAATGTGTTGCCTCGAAGTAACTGTAGTTCTGTGTTCCTCAAACAGCCCAATAAACAAAACTACTTCTCTTGTTTTTTAACAAATGAAATAAATAGAATTCTGTTCTAAAATATGTAAATTTAAATCAAAACCTTTTATTATTTTAATAGGTATTTATACAGTACATATGAGGGCCGGGTAGTCCTACAGAAAAGTTCCAGTATCTTAAATATAAGGTGCTGTGCTGATTGAGGTTCAAATCCTGTCGGTATTCGGATCTTTTCCTTCGTAATTCTCCTCTAAACCAATCCAAGAATTCACTCAGTTCTTTGTAAAATGGGATCCGGGTTTCCTTCCCTGGGTTCAAGGCGAGTAGGCGTCGAACGGACAACCCTATTCCAACTTGATCGTGAATTGACCTACAACTCCCCGAAGTGCCTCTAAATTTAGTAGGATCGCTTTTGGATATTGGATCACCAACTTCTAAGAGAAAGTACGTGACATTTTGTTTTGCTATATGAGTGGTATTTTAATGCAGGACTTTAAACGAGCTTATTTAGATTCAGTGAGACATTTTGAGGAGGCGTTTGATACATGTGCTCTATCGACTCTGGTGAACAGAATTTCACCATTTGGAAACACATTAAAACTTTTTGACAAATATGTTAAGTCTAAAACTAGATTTTCTTCTTTTTTCTTCACAAATAAATATCTTATTATTTAAAAAGTATTTAATATATGTAATAATATATATATATTGAAATCTATTTTGAATTTACCATCAGCTCACATTTCACAATAATATTTGAAGCAATCAAATAACAAATTAGAAAATGATCTTAGAGCCTAAGAATGGAAATTCGTCAATTTAAGATCTAGCTTTAAATCTTGATATTTATTAATCTTTTTAATTAGAGTAAAACGATTCTAGATAAATTTTATATTTCCTAACATAGAACTTAATATTTTTTTAATATTATGAAGTAGATTACTTTTTCACCGCTAGATGGTACTAGCATCAATCACCAATCTCACACCAATCAATAAAGCTTATGTAAATAAACTTCAAATTCATAATATAAATTTCGATAAAGTAGCCCGCTTTGTTAAAATCCAGTATCGGTATCTTGAAATTAAATTAATGAAAGAATTAAAATATTGTAAGCAATATTTAATTTTAAGAATCTTACATTGAAAATGTTTCCTTTTCTTGGCTAGAGCACACAAATAATATTATGCATCCTTAAAATAAATTGTCCCATACCTACATTCGGTTACTCACATAAATAAGATTTTTCAAATCATATCTAAGTATCAAAAATGACGGAAGATTTTGAAAAAAAGGCTTGAAATTATTAATTTTCGTCCAAAGGAGTGGAATAAGTTGGTTAGTGAGTGTTTGGATAAGAAACAGCAAGTTAAGTTGTAATTTTTATTGCTTTCTGTCGTTTGTTAAAATTCGAGATGATTCTCATAGAAGAAAACAAGAAATCGTGTCAAAATCCCCTTGTAGTCAAATGTTTACTTAAGTTTTATTTAGTTAAAGAAATCAAGTATTTTAAAGTTAAAAGTATTACAAATACATTCTTCATTTTATGTAGATATAAATTGAACTAAAATTTCAAACTGTGTCAATGTCTTTGATTTAAAATAACATGAAACAAATTTCTTGTTATTGTTTTTTTTTTTTTTGTTTTTTTTTTTTTTAATGCATCAAATTCTTTTATAGGATTTTGTATTAACATTTAAAAACAATTTAATATCATTAAGAATTCAATAAAAATAAAAAAAATTGTAAAAAATAAAAACTTTTTCATTTGCAATAATAAATTAAATGAAATCCTAAATAAATTCTGATATTCAAAAAGAAAAGAATAAACTTTCAAAGACGAAAAGTAGTGATAGATTTTAGAAACCCAAGTCTTACACAGAATTTCAACTAGGAAATAAGAAAACCATCCACTTCCTACACACATTTATTCATTCTCGACTGACTCTCGCAAACATTTCGAAATCTAAACACGATCGTCTAGTACAAAGAATGCCTAACACACCGAAAATATTCCAAAAGAAAAGAAAGAGAACAAAAGACACAAGGAAAAAAAAACAGCAACTTAGATGAGGACTTTTCAATGAATTGCCTACAGCGCATTGAGATTCGTCTTAAGTGAATCATAAACAGAAAAGATCAGAATATATCCATCCTAAAATCATGATTCTTTTGGATCCGTACATTTCCTAACAGCCACAAACGAATTCTTTCTGCAAATTATTAATCTAAAGAAAAAAAAATACACATTAAAATACATTTTGTCATTCAACTACAAAAGATTAGTGAAAAAACGAATTTCATAGAAATCCAATAAAGAATTATAAAGTAAAACAGAATAGGATTTCAATTTAGATCCAAATTATTAATGAATTCAGAATTGCAGGTGACTGATATAAAAATTTCTTTTTTTTTCCTATGGTATTGATTTATTTGAACAACTCGAATAATTGAAATAAAAATGGTAAGGTTGTGTATAAAATAAAAAGTTAATATAAAGCAAAACAAAAAATCACAAAGTAGTGTTTAGACTGACGTAATAAAACGTAAGGGCCAACATTTTATCCTTGTTTACCTATTACTAATGATTGGGTTCCGAAACTGTCCAATGAAATGATCTAAATATGAATCCATTCTCACATTAAAAAGGGGTGAGACCAGTGTTTATAAGTGACATCCCAAACCAGCTGTTTCTCGCTAAATTAACGATCATCAGTTGGGAGTAGTCACTTTTAAACATACCTGGTCTCAATATAGAGGTGAATATAAATAGAAGTAGGATTAAGTGTGACACCTCCAGAAAAACTAAACTAAAAACAAAAACATATGAAAAATAAAATAAAACAATTTATTGAGATCTGATGTGTTTACAGTGACAACTCCCAACTGATGATCGCCAATTTAGCTAGAAATAGCTGTTTTGGGATGTCATTTGTAAACACTGTCTTACCCCTTTTTAAAGTGTTAATGATTTTTAGGCGCTTTTTCTTATTTGTAATGCGCATGGAAAATTCGTTGACAGCACATGAACTTCTTTTATTTTATTTTTAATGTGCATTTTGTTTTCAGTTTTGTTTTCTGGAAGTGTCATAATCCTATTTCAATGAATCCATTCTTTTTCAGCCCCAGATTCGTCCACTATAGAACATTGACCTCTCCTATTTATTTCCACTGCCTCTGTTCAGGCGTTTCTCATCCGAATCTCACTGATCGTAATATTTCGTAATATCCACCCTCTGATAAATTATAAGACCTCCTCTCCCTCTTTTTACAATCGTGGTCTCTCAATAAATATGCCATTTTCTAGCTGATATCTTGTTGAGCCATAGAATATCTCCTCCATTTCCATTACAACTTGATTAAAATATCCAAAGAAAAATATTAGAATATTGTAATTTCGTTTTTTAAGTATTACTATGTCCATCAATTTCTTCATCCTCGTTCTGTGTTCTGTTGATTTTGTCCTCCAAGAACAAAAGAGGGAAATCCTATACGCTCTGTGAGTCTATACATGTTTTCTGAAACGAAATGAGAATTTAATAATACTTAACTTAAATAAAATTTTAAATCTTTAATTAGAATATAATTTAATTTTTTATTTTCATAAAAAAGTCGTGGACAGTAAATTAAATTAAAAAAAGCAAACAAATTATGAAGAGACGTTTTAGAACTTTCACTGTAGTATAAAAGAATAAGATTTAAAGTAAAAAAGGATAATAAAATTACCTAATGAAAATTAATAAAAACAATCAATGAAAAATTAAATAGAAATAAGATATAGATATCTATGAATTTATTCAAGCATCAAAGTTTATTAAAAATGTGTTCATTAACTTGTACTAAAATTTCTTAAAATTGTTATGCATGAAAACAATTAAAATGTTAAAAAAAGTAACAGCAGGAGAAGTTCATTGATGTCTTGTCACGAGGCGAGGAATTAGAAGAAAATAAACCAACATCATGACTTCTCTATACATTTTCAGTGAGAATGCAGGAGTAAATTGAAAGTAGCAACAGTAACGCTAAATAGAAATCCTATAAGAATAGTGTATTGATAAATCGTCAGACGAACGAAATTGAATTCGAAATTCTTTTAAGGATGTCGTAACTCCATTTAGTGCCGATTTAGTGTTCGATGTTCATGACAGACTCCATCCGTGATGGAGGGAAAACGCTGAAGAGCAACTGGAAATTGAACTTAATTCGTTGTAACTTTTGGAAAAGAAAGGATTTCTTGTCACATTACAGAAGGGCTTGTCACATTACAAAATCCAACTTAGCTAATTAATTTGTTTTTCGCAGAAAAATATTCGAATGCTTCAAATTATATCAAACAATACTAATTCTCATGAGAGAGTTATTTTTCATCATTAAATGTATTTAATAGAGATCATGGTTTTGAAATTCTTTCAACCAACGAAAAGCAGTGACATTGTATATTAAATCTTAGCTGAAATGTGTATTGCAAGAGATTAGGAAAATATAAATAATAATAATAGTAAGAACACAGCAAAAAGAGTAAAATATTTGTAGGCAATCTTTCATTAATGACTTATCAACGAAACAGTTTCATCAACAAAACTGAATTCTGGAGAACAGCGGAGATCATCTTTCGTACATGGCTTATTATTCGGCTCCAGAAATACTTTAATTGAAAGGAATAATATCCTATTTTCATTTTACATAAATTTCATTTTAAGATCGTTTCAGCATTTTAAAGTTAATTTAAGATCTAATAAATTTTATGTTATATTAATTAATATAATATTATAGAAGCATTTATTCTTCTAAATATGATTTCTGATCCTGCTGAGCTACATAAGGCTACATAATCTTATTCTCATAAAATTAATACATCTGTGTATATTTTCATATATTTTTTGAACTAAAAACAGATTTGAAACTTAGAGTGGGTTTTGTGGACATGACACGATCTGTATATATGAAAATGATTGGCCAAAAACTTACGACCAACAAAGAATGGTAACAGTAAGAGATTCTAGACCAATTGTATTTTGGTAGGTTTTGGATTATTAACATCAAATTAGAATTTAATAATAAATCTGTAAATAAATTGAATAGTCGTTATGAAAAGTCAAGAATAACAGATATTTTCTGTTTTGTATCCTTTCCTTGACTTTATAAAATAAGGCGACATAGCCACCCCATACGAATTTCATTTTCGGCCATTTCCTGTCAGACAGGAAGTGACCACAGACCGGAACTCGTCTTTTTCCCCAAATATATATATTATAAGCTTTCCAATAAGGTATTAGTCACGTCTGTAAATAAGGGCGGGGATTATTTATGAACGAAACGTGACGAACAGACAACATTTTACTGTCAGGGATCGCTAAAATGAAGTGACCATATTTTATGATACGAATGTTTTTGGCAAGTAGTGTATTTCTTTTTCTTCTGTTTTGTGGAATGATATCTACGCAGATCTATCTGTTTAAACATTAGTCTATTAACAACTCAAAGAATAATAGCAATAATTTATGTACAATTTCTTGAAAATACGTATATGCCTCTTATATATAAGAAATATAGCCATTATGTTCCCATTGTTTACATGCAATTGGTATAAACATCTATTATGTAAACATTATGTAAATTTTGGTATAAAAATTTCTGAATTGATTTCCAACATATATTAGTGATCCTTAATCTTGATAGATTTTGATAAGTATGCTGAGGATTGTATTTTTCTTTGGTGGGGGCGAGGATTATTTATAAACGAACAAGAAAAGTCCTGGGTTTATTTACTCGACCTTGCTGTAGCCAATGGAAACTCTTGAATTTTTTTTTATAATTTTCTTAAGAAAATTTTAGATTCAGTTGGAACTCTTTCGTGAGCGACAAATACACATTTTGAAGGGAAGAACTTGTAGAGTCATTAGAAAATGACGGAATCTATAGCTCTGTTAGAATGCAAATGAAAAACCCTCCTGGCGCCAAATTTGAAATGAGAAAATACTAAGACAAAAATTGTTACATCATCGTTTGTTTTTTGTTCCTTAGGAAATAAAGCAAAAATTGTAAAGAAATATAAATAAAACATTAAATTTATGGGAAATTTAGGAAAGAAATGAACGGAAGATATTCTTTCATTGTGGGAAATTCAATGTTACTTGATCGTCTTTTTTTATTGTTTTTATTTTTGCAAGTAAGTCAGCAAAGACCAACAATGAAAAAGCGTAAGAAAAATTAGGTGAAGTGAGGAAATATCCTCTCCAGTACGTTTCGTTTGGAACTAAAAAAAGAAAAAAAAACAAACAAACCATAAACTAAGAAAAAGAAAAATGTTTGTTGGATGAGAATTAATCTCAAATCGAGTTGTTCACTATTATATTAGTCAAGTCATTTCCTTATTATGATTCTATTTTTAAATATTTCAGTTCCCTTTCAATTTCAATCTCGGAATGCCTGTCATTTGAAATATCATTTTTAGGCATGTTTTGATTTCGGAATGGCCCTCAATTTCCCACTTATCGATCAACTTGAAAAATTGTCCAAAACACCGCCATTTTCCCGTCATCTTGAAAATAGTTCAAACGTAACTATGTATTATAGTGCTTCTGCAAACAGTGCTATCTCAGCTTTTAATTTTGTTAAAAACTTCAAAAAAAATCAGAGTTTTCCTTCGGTTTTACATCAAGTATTTCGCAATTGCTTCGTTCCAAAACACAAAAATTCGTCTAATTTACTGGTTCTGTTTTATCCATAATAATTAGAATTTTCGTTGCGGAAAATAGATAAAACAAAGAAATTAAATTAAAAATAGCGCAAGCAACATCAAAGTTGAATAAATGAAATAAGAAAAATTGAGGTAAAAGCAAACTAAATTTAAACAGAAGAATCAAAACCTTGAAAGCCTAGATTTGGCCTGTATTTTTGTATGAATATGAATCCAAAGCTGATTAAAAAATAACGGTGGCATTGCAAGTCCGTTTTTACGAAGAATTCTTAAAATAAAATGAATCAGCAAAACAACCAATAAAAAAATATCTTATGCTTATGCTACTAAAGATACTATAAATACGAAATATCACAAATGTCATTGGAGGAAAAGATAGAAGATAAAAGAGATGCAAAAAGACCAAGACGGAGATGGATGGATAATCTCAAAGATTAGACGTGATTAGAGATCATCCATATTGCTTCAGCAGAAATCACCTTAATTCGGTACCACTGAAATCCCTAGATTGACCAACGTACCCGAATCACTTATCGTAAGGAGTCAAGAAGGAGTCCATTCATATTAGTTAATTTTTAGGCAATAAAACTGATAATAAAATAATTAAGTGCATATTATTCTTGATAAAATTCAAGTATTAATATCAGTTATTTTATTTTTAGTATTTAAATTACAGCTGAAGGATATTCATTATAATAATGACGATGACGTCACTCCAGAACTGTTTCTCAGAGACAAGTGCAATTTTTGTAAGGCCTACCAACATTGTGATTATTTCGCCACTTCCAAAATGAACTTTCACGAAAACAAATCTGAAAACCTTTGACCAGAAACGTTCAACGAATTCCTACGAATGTCCTGGCAAAACTTTGGGAATAAATGTCTCAAAAATGCATTAGTAACGGCTTAAAAAAGAAAACAAAAGCTCGCCTAGGTTTCAAAATCAAAGGCGGGATAAAGTTCGACAAATCGCTTGAAACTCACGCCAAACATAGATCAGCTTCGGTAAGAAAGTAAATGATATTTCGTTTTCTTAATTCCTAAAGCAGAAATTCGAATAAAAATCATGTTTTTTTATTGGATTTTCGTGACAGAGCCACTTTGAAAATAATTCTAACTGATGTTACTGGAAATGAAGAATTTTATTTTTAAAAATTTCCATTACAACATTACGATAAAGAAATTGTTAAAGAAATGGAATTTATTATTGACAAAAGAAGTAGAAAAGCAACACTAATTGAAGATACCCTACAACTTTCAATAAAAAATAAAATATGAATAAAGATTTAAAATATTCTGCATATTAAAATGTTAAATATATATATTAAATATTATATATGTATATTAAAATATTATATATATTAAATATATGAATTTTAATAAAAAGAAAAAGAAAAATAATGTTATTGCAAGCCTCATTGTAACATTCATTTTTGATTTCTTTTACAACATTTTCAAGATCTTAGAGGACTATCCCGTTATACCGCTAAGATACCTCTGATACTCAGATTACCCTGATGCCTACATAAGCTGAAATGTAGTATCTTCAATTGGATCCACAATTCCATTTATCTTAACTCAATAGATTTTTCTCTCCATCTCCCCTTATCTATTGAGTGCCAAAGTAATATTCCAACAGCTGTTCATACTTATAATCACTTAGTATTACTATTAACTAACTAATGGCCATATGATCTCTAATTTCTTTTCAAGATAGAAATTCCCCTTTAATAGAACAATTAACTAATTTTTATAGGAACTCTTATCGCTACTTCATCTAAATCTTGAATTTCTGTTTGAATAGGATTAGAAATTAATCTTTAAGCATTCATTCCAGTAATTTCCAACTTTTTAAATCAACAATCTATAGAAGCTACTCTTAAGTATTTTTAGTTCAATCTTTAACTTATTCAATAATTTTATTTTGAGCAATCATTAACTTTTTACAAAACAATAGATTTATTGTAATTATTGAAGATCTATATTCTTTGCTTATTTCCATTATTCTAGCATCAAAACTGGGAGCTGCCCCCTTCCTTTACCCCTAACTGCAGAAGGGCTCCCATGATATTATTTTATTAACATGACAAAAGACTGCCTTTTTGTTTATTCTAATAACTTTTAATTCTCTTATTTTAATTATTGTACCAATGTTTTCATCAATTATTCAATGTCAAGACACCGAGCATTCGGTGTATTAACCAGTCATCTCAACGAAAACTTATAGTTTATTCAGCAATTAAACACATAGGATGAATTTTTGCATTTGTATTTCTCAATAAGAAATTAATTTTAAGCTATTTTTTATTTACTGCTCACTAAGAATCTTCATTATGCTAAGTTTCAACTAATTTTAAGACAAATATTAACCAAATACAAGATACAAATAACATTTTATAATCATCCTCAATCTTCTATGTTTAGGAGATTTACCCCCTTTTCTAGGATTCTTACTTAAGTGGCTTTCTCTAAATTATCTTATAAATTTAAATAAATTGTTTTAGAATTAGTTTTTGTATTTTCAACTCTAATTAAACTCTATTCGTCTTGTATATCCTTCTTTAAAAAAATTTTCGTCATCGAACTCATGATATAATAATAAAATCAATTCAGCTGATTACGATCTTAGTCTTCTAACAAGCGTTTTAAATATAAAACGCAAACTGTACAAACTGTCTTAGAATACTCGATAGTAAACGGTTTATTTGGTAAGCTTGATAATAATCCACTGAGATTTGTCGACTGATAGGTGGAAATGAAATGAAATTGCGAAGATCGCAAAAGATTATGCTAATGTGCAACAGTACTAGGATCCTTAACTTAAGAAATACAGTATTACAAAACTTTTCCTACTCAGATCTTCCTACTATAGAAATATTACAAGTTTTTGCAAAAGTCATGGCACTTTTTTTTCGTTACATCTATTAAGGTTTGGTAGATAGGATGTAAACACATTTTAAGATATTGCTATTAATATTCATCCAGCTTTTGTGCTTTTCGGTACTACGCTGTCAAAATATAACAGATCAGTGGGGTTAAAGAAAAATAGCCAGAAGTAGACATGATTATTTCAGATGTGTAACAGAAAATTTACATTCCACTTAAAAGAATGATTAAAAGAAAATCATCTGTTTACTATCATACTTATATAATTATACGAATACACTAAATGATATAACAAGAAGCATCTCAGACAATGGCATATGATCACGTCGCACTTAAAGACATGTAGGAGAAATCGCGCATTTGCGATTTCTTCCGTAATTTCAAAATATGTCATTTTTAAATGTCATTTTTTTACTCAACATCCAAAATTAAGTTAGAATTAATTATTTAGTTATTAGCAAAAATTTCCCACATTGAGTAATGTTTCATGTTTATTGTAATACGTTGAAAAACTGTAGGAAAAAAAAGCCACCTTCTCAGTTCATCCGTGAGTTAATTAAAATTAATTGCAGTTTGCTTCTCAGGTTCTCCTTCTGATTTTCCGTAAGGGGATTCAAGTCTCTCAGTGATAAATTTTGATCTTCTCGACTCAGAAATCTGATGACAGATGTTAATTTATGAGCCTAAAAGATCAAAAACGAGCGCTTATCCTACATAATATTATTGATGAGGGATATTACAGTGAACAGGATAAAGGACTTTTTTTCTATTCGTTTACTACCCCATACTTTACGATAGAACACAAACAGGTTTATACAAGATGACAGAAAAAAAATGAAAAAGAAGCACAAAAAGCAAGCTTATACGGTTTGACGTGGTGTGATGTATAGGCTACACTCTGTGATAAAAAAAAAGAAGCACCATAAAGCAAGCGTCCAATTTGAAGCAACTTGATAAGTGCCGTTTGAATGCACAGAATTAGAATTCATTCAAAATTCAAAAATACATTTTTGTCAACAGCAAAATTGTTATTATATTATTAGTAAATGGGCTGGGCTGCTTCTCCTTATTTCTGTATGATATGCATGCTGATATACAAGGCGGTATGAAGTGAAGTTGATGTTGTCTTGTGGCAGATCGCTCAAAGGTTGTTGTTCCAAATGTCAGATATTTGGATGATGGATGAAGTCGACGTCCTATCATGTCCTAGACAAGCTCAATATCTGGGGGATAAGTCTGGGCGATATGTCTGGTGGTTAAGTCTGAGGGTTAAGTGTGAGGGTTAAGTCTGGGAGTTAAGTCTGGAGACTAGGCTGACCAAGAAAGGGTTTGAACTGTCTGCTGGGAAACGTGTGCACGTTTATTATTCTATTTCATTACGCTTATTATCTATTGAAAAATTGATTCTGGCAAGCCTGACACGAAATGAAAAACTACTGATCTCCTATACTTATCACTTCTTGACCAGCGGGATTCTCGCAGTCCCACGAAGCGACCTCTCTTAAAGTCTTTTCATTGCTCGTATAGTCTTCGATCGTGTAGTCCAGTGGTGCCCAACCTTTCGTAATCTGGGGGCCAAAATTGACTTTGCTGTGAATCTCGCGGGCCACAACCAAAAAAAAAACGAAATCTCCTATTCAACAACCACAAAAAAA
>JAFIDM010002131.1:4585233-4604920 GCA_023159025.1 Thereuonema tuberculata
TTGAAATTCAAAAATAAACAGATCAACAGATAATTACACAGAAATTGAATAATAAAGATTTGAATGCAGAGAAACGGAATAACTAGAAATACAAATGATAAAATAACGATAAAACTACGATACAACTATAAAAATCACTACAATATCCACCTCCGTAATGGGACCTAGGGGTTTTATGCTCTGCTTCCCACTGATGATCGCCATAATAGCGTGAAACAGCTGTTTGGGAATGGAGCTTTCCACTAATAAAACACTAGGTCCTCTCCTTTTAACCTGTTAAAAAGTTTTAACGTGCTGAAAATTCTAATAAAATATTTCCACCAATATAGCACATATTCAATTAAATATTCATTTAAAATTCGAACGTACGTATTCGATCTCCCGTCTTTTTGGGGATATTTTCATGTTCGTGAGTAAAATAGAAGAAAAAAAATACCGCTTACGATAAATCGACGACTCCTGCAGGAGGTAAACGGTAATTTTTTTCTTCTATTTTACTCACGAACTTGAAAATGATCCCCAAAAAGACGGGGGATCGAATACGTACGTTCGAATTTTAAATGTAAATATTTTTTTATTGATTATATGCTATATTGGTGGAAATATTTTCTTAGCTGTTGTATATTGTTTTAACAATATGTACATAAACTATTTTACAGTATTATACAAAGTGTTTTAATTTATGTTTTAGGAGCATTTATATATTAGATTTCTTAAGGATTTGTTTTTGATTTTTAGCTGAAAATTTTATTTATTTATTTTATTTAACCATTCAGATTAAATATGATTGGGAATCTTATTAACGTTGTAAAGAAGAAGAAAAAAAGCCATCAAACCTTAATTTAGTATATATAATTTAAGTACACGCGCGATTTACCATTTTAAATGGTTAGAAGTGGAGAATTTTTTTATTATTCATGTGGTGTTTCTCTTGAAAAATGAGAAAATAAGACTGAATCCAAAATCGGGAGTAAATTTAAATCTTTGAGGGAGGTCAGATCCGATTATGAATGTATTTCTTTTGAACATTTATTTGACCACATAATGCTCGAATACTTTCGACAAAAATTAAGCAATGTCAACAAAAGAAGGTCTTTGGCGCTGAATATTTTATTGAAAGAAATAATGAAGAATCTATTCAACTTTCTTCGATTGTATTTGTTTGAATTCATGAGCTGAATGGATAGAAATAAGTCTCTTGAAGTTAGGAAGTAAGTGGATATGTTTCTCTTTCATTAAAAATCCGATACGACGAGAAAAATGGCGAATTTTCGATTTGATTTTCTCTGGCGAGAAGATGGTTTCTTTTGATTGGCTGTTGGGAGACTACTGCAATGTGATTGGCTGAACGAAATGCAAACTTTGTTTCGCGTCATACTTCTCCGTTTGGAAAATCTACTCAACGTTTGATGACGTATCAACTCATAATGACGTCAAACGCCGGATGAAAAAGGATGTGTGCGTTTTCAGCTTTAGTCGGAATTTTTGGATGCTGCTGAGAATCATGCTTTTACTTTGGGCGTGTTTCCGAAATGTAAGCTTCTTCATTTGCGGTCTTTTCTTCTTCGACCGTATGAACATATGACCGTACTGTAATATTCGACATTAAAACGTTTTCTTCTGTTCTCAGAAGCAGTATTGCCTCGACTGATTCAAAACCTAGTAAACTACTAATTTACTGTACAGCGTGTATTCAAGTAGACCTTTACGTTCGGTCACGCCGTATTATCCCGTCGGAATGTGGAATGTTTCACTAATGATTGTTTTGCCTAATATATTCTGATGCACAATATGCGATAAGATCAGAAATATCTCCAATTAAATATCTATTTGGAATATATACCTATTTTGGAATATTTTTTATAATAAAAATTGAACAGATGGACTTTTTTTTTCTTCATGTAAATGTTAAGGATGAGATAAATTTTACTTATAACTGATCACTTTGCGAACATGATCTGAGTGCGTTGCTGCTAACAGTCAGGAACAATCTTCCAATCTTATTTATTCACAAACATGTTGAAATGAGCCTCATTTCCTACATTAGTAATAAATATCTGGAGCAGTAGTAATTTCAAAAAAAAAATTGAATAAAAAAAATAAAAATAAAATAATTTGATCAACTTAGTATAAATATAATCGAAGATAGGAAGGAAATATTTACATTGACTAAGAAATTTAAAAAATAATAACCTAACAAAGAAATAGATTACTTGAATTTTAAAAAAAATCGTTATTGTCTTAACAAATTATTAAGTTCATTTATAAATAATGAAATTATTTTTTAATCAAACAATTAGTGAAATATTTAACTTTACATCAATGCTATTGTATCAACACAAATAACTTATTTAAATTTTAAAGCATTATGTATTATTATGGCTTAGCAGAATGATTAATAAATTGCAATAAAATTTTATTTGAAATCTTTCTGACAAATATCTAATTATTAAATTCATTATGAACTCTGCATCTTTGATCTACAAATTATAATTACTAATATAATTAGGCCTATTTTCCCACTTGAATATGAACTGCCGGATAATGTCACATATTTAACAAGTATGTTTGATTTCCTTTAATTACTTCTGAACCTCGCTGCCAATCATAATATTTACAAACGAAATTGAATTTCGCACTCGTTAGTCATATCATGAGAGTTAATCAAAAACTTAAATGTTGACGAATGACACTTTGAAAACTATCTTCATCTTAAAACTCGCATTATTAAATTATAATGTAGAGAAGTTAGGCTTTACAGATAAGCTAATGGGATTTTAGTAGTCTTTATTATTTACAAAGATCAAGTATATGAATAAAATTCTAATCGATATTATAACTTTAAAGGTGGTAATTTTTTTAATAAAAAGCGGTTGTTTGATCATCCATTACAATAACCATCCAGAACGAAAGATCTAAACACTTGGAATCCACCAAAAGATGAAGATGATATATTCTATTTATTAGTTCTCTTGTTGATCAGATGGTCAGCCCAACGCTCACCCGCCTGTACCATTGGGAAAGAAACCAGATACCCACTCTACCTAGGACCCGTTTGGAGAAAATCTCCAATATCCTCCGAGATCGGGGATTGAACTCGCCTTTCTCCAACCCGCAGTCAAGCGCCTCATCACTTGGCTACCACAAGTTTCTTATTATGCAAAATCTAATTTGAAATCAGTTGTTTCAGTAAAAGTGAACTTATTCTGTTTGATTTCTTCTACGAAACAAATTTAATAATCTTGCAAATAACCTTCAACATTCAAGAATTGATTGCAAAAAAGTTTTACTTGTGTCAGAGTTAGTAACTTGATATAAGATACGAAACACACTTTTCTAAAATTAAAGCCATTTAGAATTAAAAACATCAAATACAGTATACTCTCGATATCTCGAACTTCGATATCTCGAAAACCTTGATTTGTCGAAAAATTATTTTTCCGCTTGATATTACATATTTATATAATCTCGACCTTGTTATCTCGAAAACTCGCTATCTCGAATTTTATTAGCGTCCCTTCGACTTCGAGATATCGAGAGTAACTCAGTTAAATAGTCTACAGAGAGGAAAAGAATCTCATTAGTTCTCTGTAGAGTATTTAACTGAGCACGTTAGTGAATAACGTTTGTGTTATATATAATAATTATCAATAAAATATAAAATTACCTTTGGTGTAATCTAGACGTTACTAAAGAAAGCACCAAATAAACACAGAACTCATGTGCTCTAAACAAACATCATTTAATCAGGTATCTATATTAAGTGTGGGTTACAAAATGTAATTCTCCTTCAGCAAAAGATGATCAATTTAAGATCCTATAATTTCTTAATTTCACTAACAGTTCTAGAGTATCATATCTATCGCTCTTTGCT
Source organism: Thereuonema tuberculata (assembly GCA_023159025.1). Classification (NCBI taxonomy): domain Eukaryota; kingdom Metazoa; phylum Arthropoda; class Chilopoda; order Scutigeromorpha; family Scutigeridae; genus Thereuonema; species Thereuonema tuberculata. The sequence continues at coordinate 4,589,108 of JAFIDM010002131.1, forward strand.
TAATGAATATACATATTCAAAGTTCTGGAATTAATCTTCTGTTCCCGGATACATCTCTGAAAGATTCTGGAATTAATCTTCTGTTCCCGGATACATCTCTGAAAGATTCTGAAAAATAAAGTTCATTTATCCTTCACTTAAATCAATATTATCTTAGTTAAATGATCTGCTAACAAAGTTACTTTATATAAATTAAGCCTTGCTACTTCACTTAGTATCTTCTTGATATATTAGCTAAGCCTAATCTGATCTATGAAATTATTCAATGACCGTCCGGCTTTTCACCTCATGTAAGATAATTGGTTTTTCACCTAGTAATTATTAATTCACTTAGCATTTATCAGATAAATCAGCTTGCACTATTCTGAGCTACAAAAATAATTCTACGTCCATCGGCTTTTCACCTTATGGATAACAATTGGTTTTTCACCTAGTATTAAAAAATTTCCCATTAGTATTTAAAAAAATTTTTAATACTAGGTGAAAAACCAATTGTTATCCTTAAGGAAATTAACTTCTATCCGAATTAAAGCTATTGTCCACATTCCCTTTAATTCCAAATAAAGTCTGATCTTTCTTTGACCATAATACGATGACGTTCTAGAAGACGTTCTCACACTAGGCCTAACCTAACTACGTATCTTTTCTGCGTTGAACTCTCTGTCGAAAAGAAATGAAGATCAAGTAAATTCTACTTACAGTAATCGTTGAGCATTTATTGTCCAAAATTCTCCCTTAGATGCACCAACATGACACGCTCAAATTATTAAAGCCAAATAATAATTATAGGAAGTTAATTCTTTAAATTTTAAAAAATTAAAATTTTAAAGTCCTTTCCTGATATAATCTTTCAATTCCTGATATATCTTCCAATGTTCTTGTATTTTAGAAAATTCCTGATATAATTATTATTTGGCTTTAATAATTTGAGCGTGTCACGTTTTTTATTGTAAAATTTGTGAATTCTTGAGTTGTCCGGCTTTTTATAGGTTTAGTAATATAAGTTAATTTATATTCTTATATTCTACACTTTCTGAATGCAAAATTGCAAATGATTGATTGAAATCTTTGCTTTACGAAACTCGAAGAGGAACAGCTTCAAGTTTTGTGTTTTGGATTTATTGATATACATATATATATATAAAAGCAGTCAACCTGCTTTCTTTTTTTAGCTTGACACTCTTTGTAGTTTTTGTAAGCTTTACCTTCAGCCTTGCATTTTTTCCGTATTGTTTTTTTCCATTTTCCAGGATCGGATTTCTTCCGTCGAGAAGTTAACTCCCACGATTCTTTTGCAACATGTGTTTCTGCTTGGTCTGATTCATTCGTGTTTGGATAATTTTCATTTCGAATTCCCTCTAGATCCTCTTCGTTGTAATTATTGTCATGGCCACCTTCTTGTTGCTTTTCATCATTGTTGACATTGATTTCACCATTGTTGTCGCTTTGTTTACGTGATGCACAGTTCTCTAAAATAGCACTCTTTTCAACTATTATAGGAAACATACAATTGATTTAGAAGTGGTGAATTACTTTTAACTTTTAGTGCTCTGCTTGTTGATCTTGGTGGTCTGGAGGCTGTAGGCAACTTTGGTCTGGAGGCAACTTAAGTATGCAAAGTGGACACCTAGTGAGAGTTTCTGTCGTCTTGTTTTTTGAGTGCCATCTCGTGGTCTTTCAAGCAAGTCCCGATACTTTTGCTCTCATAGAACCATTTGGCCAGCAGAAGTTGAAGACTTTTTTGGCCAAATGGTTCTATTTGCACATAGAACTTTCTGGCACAGAGAAAGTTGTAAGAACTGAAAATAGAACTTTTTGGAACAATCAGCTGACAGGCTAAAAATAGTTTTTCAAACAGAACCTTCTGGCACACGACAGAAGTCACCAAAATAAACCGTTTAGCACAAAAAACTGAAATTTAGCAAAATGTGCACATAGAACCTTTTGGCATGGGACCCTCGATATTTAAATTTAGTAAAAGTCCTTGTATTGAAACAAGAGTAATAATCAATTAATGAGTCAATAAAGTTCTTCAGGTAAGTAACGGTAAAGTTCCTTAGGAATAGAAATCTTCCTGCAATAATTCGCAGTTCACGTATCACAATATAATATTGAATTATCGTTCCGATAATTCTCACTGTTAATAATAATAACTTTGTCAACTCGACAAATATGATTATCTTCTGCCTTGAATAAGTAATAGTAATTAATTAGTAATTTACTTCTTCGTTAATCAAACTGTTCCCTTTTGCACTAATGAACTGTTCCATCAAAGTTAATAATTGACTTTCTACTTGAACTTCCTGAATCGACCTTCGCTCTAATAGTAATGTAAATTCTACTCACAGTATCTATGAAGTTCTCACTTAACTCTCGGTGAAGGCCATCCAGTCAAATTTTCCTGTATTTGGAAGGCACTTCCATCCATTTCAAATTTCACTCTCTTCGTCGCAGACTGACCACACGATGCCTCTTCTCCCATGATGCTTCATGCTTCCTCGGGCTGACTGCTGACGTTGTTCTGGCCTTTCCACTCTGACATCTGATGGTGGTCTCGGATGGAATTTTCCTATTCTAATTTTCTTCCTTAATTTTTTTTTTGAGAATGAGGCAGCGCCTCCACTTTTATACCAATTAATCGGTGACGTCATAATTATTCAAAATTTATTTAATCATTTACTTTTAAATAATAAGAGATTATATTTCAAGCACATACAATAATTAATTTTTAGTAATAATATTAGTTAAACTCTACAAAAATAGAAAGTACTGTTGGCATAGCTAAGCTTTTATATATATATATGTATATCAATAAATCCAAAACACAAAACTTGAAGCTGTTCCTCTTCGAGTTTCGTAAAGCAAAGATTTCAATCAATCATTTGCAATTTTGCATTCAGAAAGTGTAGAATATAAGAATAAAAATTAACTTATATTACTAAACCTATAAAAAGCCGGACAGTGATATGAAATTTGAAAACCCAATTACAAAGAGCAAATCACTGCCCAAAAATTCAGATCGCTGTTTCGACGGTGATAAAACAGAATGACGTGGTGTTAAATTCTGTTTTATCACCATAGAAACAATGATCTGAATTTTTGGGCAGTGATTTGTTCTTTGTAATTGGGTTTTCCAATTTCATATCACTGTCTGGATATATATATATATATATATATATATATATATAAATCCAAAACACAAAACTTGAAGCTGGTGGTCTTCAATAACTAATACTCATAAAGAACTACATACTTAAAAGGCGATATTTCGTTCTTTTTACAGGACTTTGACGAGCCATTTTTCTTCTAAACTAAACAATAATATCACAACTCAAGAATTCAAATGTTGTATAAAATTTACTCCACAGGACCTACAAGATATATTTGCGAATAACTGGAACATGGGTGACTATGAACGTCAAAGAGATTTTATTATTAGTCATGTAGAGCAATCCGATCCACAACGGACATCCACAGCAAATTCAAGAAAACAAAATACATTCAAGTATTTTTTAACGACTGATGGAGTGCAAAAAGTTTTTTTTTTTTGTCTACTCTTCATTTTTCACAGAAAACGGTTCAAGGTGCAATGAAGAAGAAGTTAGGAAATTTTGTACAACAAGATCAAAGAGGAAGGCACCCGCCAGCAAACAAGCGCAGAAGACATACAGTTTATTTGCGATCATATTCGATCTTTTCCTAGAATGGAGCCTCATTAAGTACGAAAAGATTCGGTGCGACCTTACCTAGGCCCAGATATGAACCTTAAGAAAATGTATAGTTTGTACAAAGAAAAAAGTATCGCAACAGGGAAAATACCTGTAAAGGGAACAACCTACCGTAGTGTGTTTTGCACAAACTTCAACTTGGGTTTTCAAAAACCCAAAAAATATCTGAGTGTTAAGTGCACTAAGTTTAACTTCTTAACTGGGGAGGATAAGGAGGCCTTTCGTCCTAACACGATGCACATATCGCAAATAAAGAGTTAGCACAAAAGGAAAAGTTAAACGATAAAGAGGATGCCAAAGTTGACAACAGCCACTATTCCGCCACTTTTGACCTGCAGAAAGTACTGTACATTCCATGCAACTTTGAATTGTGTACTTTGGAACTGTCAGACAAACAATATTTTTATGGTTTACTTTTTAAAATTATATTGTAGAAGTCAGATGCTTTAATTTTAAAAGTTATTCTAATGTCCTCTAATTCAAGGAAAAAGTCCTCTAATTCAAGGAAAAATAATAAAATAAGTGTTTTTCACAATACTAATAGTAAGTTGTAGTATACAGAACCATTCTTTGTGTGCATGTTTTCTGAATCCTGCCTATGAAAGAAGGTCTATTTGCACATAGAACCTTCAAGCTACTTCAATAATCTGTTGCTTTCTGTTGCCCAAAGGTTCTATGCGCCTTTCTGCCTTAATCAACACAGGAGTTAGTTGTTATCATTTTTCACTTTGTTTGGGTTGTCATGCTAGTTTATCTTGGGCTTTAATGATTTCAATACTAAATCTCATTTTCTGGTATTGCAGCATTATTTCAATCCAAAAATTCAAAATGCTTTCCTGCAAAATTAGTCGAAACGCAGAACCTTTTGGCTTGAGACCCTCGATAAATAGAATCATACTTCCACTAATTTTATATTTCAAAAAATTATTGAAATTGAATATACAGTGGAACCTCTCATAACGAGCATAATTCGTTCCAGAATCTTACTCGTTATGTGAAACACTCGTTAAGCGAAACAATTTTTCCCATATAAATCAATGTAAAATACAATAATGCGTTCCATGCCGAAAAAAATACTCAATTTTTTTATTTTTAACATTTATTCAAATAAAATTACTGTACTTATAAATTGTTAAGGAGCGTAACAACCTGGAATGCAATTTCGATTTGCAAAAAACAATAAAAAAAATCTAAATAACTAGTTTATTGCTTATGAATTTATAACAAATAATTAATTCTTTTCACTAGAAAGCTGTCTAGAGACATTTGTTTTTGCTGACGCTTCAAAATTTGGTGAAAATGTGACACAACATATCATTGAATAAATTTGTAGCACGCATAGCCACCTCCTTATTAGGGTGATGCTTCTCAATGTACGATGCAACAGTTTCCCATGCTTTCAGCATTTCTCTTACTGAGCCAGAAGATTGTTGCTCTGCTACTTCCTCCTCCTCCACTAAAAATCTCTCCTTCATAACTTCTTGCTGTGAATCACGATGCAACTCCATAAGCTCTTCGGTGGTCAGCTCTTGACTGTGTTCTTCTACAAGCTCATCAATATCGTTGTTATCCACCTCCAGTCCCATGATATTGGCCAAAGACGCAATCTCGTTGAATGTAGACTCCACAGGTACTGTTTCAAACCTCTCAAAATCACATTCGACAATGCTCTCTGGCCAAAGCTTCTTCCAAGCAGAAGTGAGGGTCCGCTTGGTAACCCTTCCCACGCCTTGTCAATCATCTTGAGGCAAGCAACGATGTGAAAGTGATCTTTCCAGAACTCTCTGAGAGTGAGATTTGTCCCTTCAGTCACCTCAAAACAACGCTCGAAGAGTGTTTAGTGTAGAGTTCCTTAAAGTTAGAAATAACCTGCTGGTCCATAGGCTGGAGTAACGGAGTAGTGTTGGGAGGCAGAAACTGGATCTTGATGAAATTAAATTCTTTAAGAATATCATCTAGTAGGCCTGGAGGATGGGCGGGTACCTTGTCCATAACGAGCAAGACATGGAGTGGCAGATTCATCTCAAGCAAATATTTTTTCACAGAAGGACCAAACACTTCATTGATCCAATCAGTGAAATTGTCACGTGTCACCCAATCCTTCTTATTGGATCTCCACATCACATTTAGTCTGCTCTCCTGGACACTACACTTCTTGAAGGCTCGTGGAGTTTCTGAATGGTAAACAAGCAGCGGTTTAATTTTCAAATCGCCGCTTGCATTGGCACAAAATAGCAGCGTGAGGCGATCTTTCATTGGCTTGTGGCCGGGCAATGCATTCTCCTCTGCTGTTATATAGGTTCGCTTCGGCATCTTTTTTCAGAAGAGACCCGTCTCGTCACAATTAAAAACTTGTTGCGGCAGGTAACCCTCAGAATCTATGGGCTTCTTGAAGTCGCCGATGAAGTTCTCTGCTGCCTTTGTGTCAGAGCATGCTGCTTCACCGTGCCTCACAATGCTGTGGATGCCGGTTCTTCTCTTAAACTTCTCGAACCATCCATGACTTCCCTTAAATTGTACTTCTTTTTCGGCAGTTGATGGTCTTCTTAACGAGGTCGGCGAAGATAACTTTCGCCTTCTCACAAATGATGTTTTCGTTAATAGAGTCGCCTTCCAATTGCTTTTCGTTTATCCATATGAGAAGCAACCTTTCAACATCCTCAAGAATAGATAACCGTTTCGTAGACATTCTTGACACTCCCTTTGAAGCATCTATCTTTTTAATTTTGTCCTTGTTCTTGAGGATATTGCAAATCGTTGATGTAGACCGATTGTATGTCCGCGCTAGATCAGCCACGCTCACACCTCGTTCTTGCTTTTCAATGATTTTACGTTTCATTTCTACAGTTATTTTTAGTCTCTTATGGCTGTCTTCTTGTGGCTTTTTCTTCGGGGACATTTTTGAAAGGGATTAAGCTTTTCACAAAAAAATGTCTTAACAAAAGTTTGGAAAAATGTGTGATCACATACGACACTAACGTGCTAGCTGAACGAGTGCTAAACACAGACTGACGCACATGCGCGGAAGTCCCGGCTCACAAGTGAGTGACGTGAAGATGGGACTTCCCCTTTCTGGGGCACTCGTTATGCGAAATGTCGCTCGTTAAGGGAGCAATTTTTTCACAATTTTTTTTGCTCATTATGCGAATTACTCGTTATGAGAGGTGCTCGTTATGAGAGGTTCCACTGTAATTTCAAGTGTCTGTGTGTGTGTGTGCTTAAAAAAAAAATACCTCTGCTACATTATTACACCCCTCTACAATTTTTTTCCCTTAGTTTATCCCATGTTACTTTCAATTATAATTCTTTAGTTATCCATACAAATTTCTTTTCCAGAACGTAACATGCTAAGGTTAAAATTAATCTTAGTGTTATTAGTAATAGTGTTAAACACTAGTTATTGAAATATTTCAAACTTATAACGTTCAATACTTTTCATTATGAGTAAATAATGCCTGTTTAATTTATAAAAGAGATAAAGATTAAAGATCAAATAAATTATAAAATTTAATTTAATGTATCTTTCGAAAGATGACAAAACTTTATTCTTATTATTTACGAATTAATCAATAGATTCATTTGCGAGGTGATAATAGCAAGCATTATTCGTATTAAGTTTACACGGCTCAATATTGATACTATGTGATTTCCCGTTATACTAATTATTATTGATTGCATAGTTTAACCACCGCTGTCAAGATCGCTTTTACACTCCGATAAATCTCGTTCTCTTAAACAAGCTAATATTTATTTCAGCACTAATGAATTGTTGTTATTTTTGATGGAGAATCGATTTACAGTCGTGTTGACTGTTTTCTCCCTTATTGATCAAAGGATGTTAAGTTATTTTCGTTTTAATATAATAATATACAGCGTAGAAATAGTGCATCATCAGCAACAAGTAACGAAAATTTCTTCCAGTTGACTATCGCTTAACTTATTTAATTATTAGTTTTAAATTAAAATTATATTTAAAGAATTTTAAAGATAGTTCCTGTTTTATTGTCTCGTTTTATTTTTAAATTGTCAGAGCATCATTGAAACATTATTATTTTTTATTGATATTCGCCATTGTCCTAATAATCTCTGTTGTCTGACACAGTAGCGCCATCATGGGAACTAACCTATGCAACAAGCGACACTCATTAAAGACTTATCTTTTCCCAGGTTGCTGAATCATGGCTCTTTTTACTTTTTTTATTTATTGTTTTGACGGTTGCTGAATGATATCTGTCTCAGAAGACGATATCTATGTCTCTAGATCTCTAAAGACGATATCTATGTCTCTAGATCTCTAAAGACGATATCTATGTTTCTAGATCTTTAAAGACGAAAATAGCTTTAGTAAAAATTGAAATTCTCAATGTTGTTTTCTTTATTTGAAAATTTATTTATTTTCATCAAATTGATTTTACAGATTTAATGAAGGTGAACATTTGTCACAATAGTGAAATGTTTAATATATGTTGCGAACACCTGACCAAAATATATATGTTACAGTAAATATTACTGTATCTCTATTATAATCTATATTAAAGTAAGAACGACTCCTTCAAAATGAGAATCAGTGTATTACCGAAACGGATTGAAATTGAAAAATTTACTCTACGTACATTTTTCATTGTGAATGTCAGCTTACATCTTATAAATATTTTAAAGATTTATTAAAATAAAACTGCAATGCATTTAATAATACACATAATAAGGTTTTCAAACTTTTAAAATTGACAAAATTAAATAATCCTAAAATTTTAACTGATTTCTTTGCTGAAACTACAGTTAATTCATTATTAATTATTTAATTTTAACATTAAATATTATTTATAAATATTATTAAACATTGATATTAAAATCAAAATAAGATTTATTAAAATTATATTTTCTTAAATTAAGAAATTGTTTAGTGGTTATCATTCAGGTCGATCATATTAATTTTCATCTATCGAATCTATCCACAATACAGTATGCGGCGAAATATACAGTTCTGAAATGAAAAGATGAACAAAAATAAATTGTTGTCATCTGTGAGTTTATTTCTCCTCAAAAGAAATTAACATACACACTACATACGTACATACATACATACACTATTAGCGTATTGATTTGCCACCGTATGCGTAATGTAAGTGTTCAAAGTGTGCACCACCTCGCTGTAGACAGTGTTCATATCGTTCACGCAGATTCGCAAACTTATCCTGAAACAAAGGTTGCTGCAGACTCCTGCAAAAGGAGATGATTTGCTCACGTAATGCAGGCACAGTTCTTGGTGGATCTTCACAGATGAACACACTCTCCTTTAACATTCCCCACAAGTAGACATCAGGTGGTGTAAGATCGGGGGAATGGGACGGGTCTGGGAAGTCAGTACCACGTGAAATGATTCGTCCTGGAAAGTTTTCCTGCAGCATGGCTAGAGATTCTCGAGCGGTATGGCTGATCGCCCCGTCCTGTTGATACCACTGTCTATTCATCTGAATGTTCCTTGCACGACAGAACCTTCGCAAATTCTTAAGAAATGGCTCGATCACTAAACTCCTGTAGCGTTCTTGGGTGACGGTAAGAGCATGGCCTTCCTCATCTTCAACGAAATAGGGACCTAATAAACCGTGTGCTGAGATGGCACACCATATCGTCACACGTGCACTATGTAGCGGTTTCTGGACGATAACATGTGGCCGCTCAAAGCCAAGGAAGCGAGTTGTCTGGAGATTGATGTAGCCGTTCAAGTGAATGTGACTTTCGTCGGAGAACCATACATTATTCAAGAAATCTGGATCCTCGAACACCGTGGCCAAAAATGTTCCACAATACACCATGCTGGCTCGCATATCTGCCTCTGTCAAGCGTTGTCCAATCTGTATACGGTACGGAAATCCACCTATGATATTAAACAATCGGCGAAAGGACGTACCGCTGACGTTCAGTTTCAAGGCCTTTCGTCGTAGACTTCGACGGGGCGAATGCAGTACCTGCTGGAGAGCACGTGCGTTATTCTCACTTGTCGAAACAGTTACTGATCGACCAGACTTTCCCTTCCGTTGACACAGTACACTATCAGAACAGCGAAATTTCGTAACAATAGACAGCATAACTGTGTTACTTGGTGCCGTCTTATTAAACTCCTCTTGGAATTGTTCTGCCACCTCTTTCAAACTCGGTCCACCTTCGCGACCGCTTACGTATGAGCGGAAATAATGCTCAACTATGAATACTTTTTCCTCCGTTGAGAGACCCATTGCCAATAACAAATTGCTTCCTTTTCACTATTGCGAACACGTGCAGCTCGAGCTATACCCCATCGACAAACGCAACCACGTGTTCGAGATGCGCGAGTTTCAGTACTTTATATTTTGGCGCATACTATATTTATTTATATATTTTATTAAAGACAGATACATTATTTATATTTATAGTTATACGTTATATAGCTAGTTTAATAATATAAAATAATATTAATGTAAAATATAAGTTATACAATATATATAGTAACTCCGGGAGAGATGGCGCACTTTTTCCAATTTTTGGTCCCACTCCTCTCTTTAAAACGAAAAACATAAGATTCTTTCCACAAAGTATTCTTAAGCAATGCTTTTCAAAATATTAATGTTTCACGACGACAAGTATTCCATAAGCACTTAAAAAAAATTGATTTTGAAAAGTGTTGCAGTGCGCTATCTCTCCCGTATTGTTTAGGTGAGTTGGCGTATGATATGGGACAGATGGCGCACCGAATGGAATTTAGTTATATTTTCTAATTTGCCCTTTTTATTCACAAAAACATTTACACACACAATCGTATACTAATCTTCATGTTCATTTTAATTGCATCAATTTTTTTTTGACCTGACATCTCTGCCACACGTTTTACACATGCCTAGAACTGTTATACATTATACAATTGTCATGTAGCCATTGCTCGCACTGAATACATTTTAACCAATCATTTTTCTTTTTCGAATTAAAGTAGTTCTCTCAGCATTCGGCATATTTGTTAAGTCTGATGACGGTGGATCTTCAGCGTTGTTAGGACCGGCACAGCTGCTATGATATTCAAAATTTTTGTCTTGCTCCTTTCTGCTGCACCCTTCTTTGCTTTCTGCATTGCTCTTTCAATTTTATTTTTCTCCTGTTGTTCTTTTTTCTTAAAAGAGATTTCTTCTTCGCCATGTTTTCAGATGAAGTTAATTCCAATGAAGATTGTTTTCTGATGTTTGATTTTTTTGGCTGGCAGCTTAGGAAGAGGACTTACTTCCTCAAGAATCTTTTTTGGTGTAAATTTTTCTGTGAAAGTCGAAGGACAATCAATGGTTTTTTTAGCAGTTTATGACGCTGAACTCTTCTGTTTCTGTAGAGGAATGTGATGAAGGCAGTGTTTCATCCGGAGTGGCCCTCTAAAATTTCCAACCCCACGTCCACGTCGTAGAGGGTGGAAACAGATGTAGTAAGGAACTCCCAGTTGGAGGTCCCGAAACATGCTGGCTAACGGGGCTATGGTTCTACCCAAGTTAAGGTGGGAGGTATCGTGCCGAGGACTGAATGGTACAAGGGTAGCGAAAAATGTTGTGCCGCAAACGATCCCTTTGGGGCGCCTGGCGAGTACCCCATCGTATGTAGCCTTCTGCTTGGAATAGGGGGATAGCCAAGTGGTGACTTTTTATTTCCCCCGGTAATAAAACATTTATGGAAAAAAGTAAAAACAAAAATCAAGGGTTAGGGTCACCTTCGGGAAGTACCCAACCATTAAAAGCAGCTACCACGGTAGCTGAATCTAGGGAAGAAAACAGCAATACTGGGATCTCCCAACAACATACAGAACCTAGCTCCACGAAGTTAACAGGCAGTTCCGAGTTATCTTCTGGAGCTAGGGAACTAAAACACACTGCTTCTAATTTAAGCAGGCTACACCTTGGCGGTTTATCTAAAACAGCCAGAAGAAATATGAGGAGGAAATTGCAACGACAGAGGCAAGCAGGAAGCCCTGTAGCCAAAGACAAGCAAACACCCCTGAAAGAAACTACCAAGAGACAGCGTTCGGATGTGTCGACACCATCACCTCAGAACGCACAGGGCCCTCCTAAGAGACCAAAGCAGGGGGCCAAACAACAAACATATAGTGAGGTCACTTCTTGTGTCAAGATGGCCGTCATTAAAGAAAAATTCCCAGATGAGAAACTGGACGATAGGGAAGTAGGAACCATCCAGATGGACCTTCTTAGGCGGGTGGACGGAACCCCGGAAGGGGAACCTCTACCACTAATGAAGAGCTTCAGCTTGAATGGAGGGGTACTATTTTACCTATGTGAAAACCAGGCAACTGCACTTTGGGTGACAGAAGCCTTTAATAACAATGACAGTGTTCTGCAGGGCACGAGGCTCAGGGTTCTGAAAGCCAGTGACCTGCCAAAACCTGTTAAAGTAGCTTTCAAGACGAAAGACATATGGACAACCGACTCAGCTGTCCTGCTGCGGAGGCTCAGTGCCTACAACAAGAGGCTTAACACCAATTGTTGGCGGGTACTGAACCGTATCGCAGACCCTCAGGCACTGAGATGGATTTTCCAAGTGGATAGGGAATCTGCTACAGCTATTGCTGAGGCTAAATACCTAGCACATACCGGGGTCGATAAAGGTATCTTTAAGATCCTACACGACCCAGAACATGTGAAACCCGAGGTTGATACCTCGGAACCTGGGCCCTCTTCTTCCAAGGCACCAGCAGATAGTTTCACACCTAAAGAAACCTAAGATCAGGCAGTTTTAACTATGGATGTGGCGGCAGGGGAATCGGACATGGGATCGGCATCGCCCGAAAACATGGAAGTGGTTGAGATGGATGAGGGTGGGGACCTCTCTGATCGGGTGTTGGAATCCGACACCCACAGTGAGGAAAACGCCTAATTATTCCATCCTCAGCCTCTGATTCCCTAATGTCACCACAAACATGTTAAACTGCATTCAGATCAATTTACACCACAGCCGGTCTGCTTCTGCGGCTTTGTGCCAGAGACTGGCTGAGGACAACATTGATTTAGCCATTATCCAAGAACCCTGGATTTATAAAGGTAACATATTAGGTTTACCAAAATCAGGATGGTTACTTACTTATGATACCACCTGTGAAAATATGAGAACCTGTATTTTGGTTAGGAAAGGCATAAGTGCCATACCCCTTACAGAGTTTCTCTCAAGAGACACAACTGTAGTCAAACTTCTTCTGGTGGGAAGCAAAGTTTGTGAACTCGTTGTGGTCTCAGCATATTTCCCTTATGAGGAGAAAGATAACTTTCCTCCTTTGGAGGTAAGGAATCTAATTCAATACTGCGAAAGCAATGGAACACAACTCATCATTGGATGTGACGCCAATGCTCACCATGTTGCTTGGGGAAGCACTGACTGCAACCAACGAGGAGAAAACCTCATGGAATTCTTGGTAAGTACTAAGTTACATGTTTTAAATAAAGGAAATGAACCTACCTTTGTTGTAAGTAATAGAAGTGAAGTAATTGATTTAACACTCTGTACTGTTAATATGCTTTGTTCTATTAATAATTGGCATGTATCTAATGAACTTTCTCTTTCAGATCATAGGTACATTTGCTTCTATGTTGCAGGTGAAAGACAACAAATGGTATGTCCCAGGAACCCCAGAAAGACGAATTGGGTCGGCTTTAAGGAGGACCTAGGAATACTAACAGGAGATATGATTTCTAACATACGCTCGGTGCTAGATATTGAGTTAGCGGTTGACCAGCTGCAACAAGCTATTCTCAGTTCTTATCACCAGAACTGTCCGGTCAAGGTTGCTAGTTTACCAAGGCAGGTTCCTTGGTGGAATAACGAACTTAGTAACCTAAGATATAAGACAAGAAAGCTTTTTAATAAAGCAAAAAAGACAGGTGAATGGGAGGAATATAAAAACACCCTCACATGTTACAATAAAGCCATCAGAGAGGCTAAGAAGGAATCTTGGAGGAAGTTCTGTGAAGATGTATCAGACATCTCCAGTACTGCCAAGCTTGTTAAAATCTTAGATAAAGGTAACTTTAACCAACTAAGTTCTATAAAACTTGAGAATGGTAGTTGCACAAAATCTGGAAAAGAAACACTAAAAGTAATGTTAGGAGTACACTTTCCAGAATCTAAAGAAATCAACATTGAAGACATGCATCGATCGGGTCTGGTTCCTCTCAGAGGTAACCGCACAGACTGGTGTGTGTCTAGAAGGATTGTTGAACATTCAAAAATCAGATGGGCTATTTCTACATTTAAACCCTTCAAAGCTCCAGGAATGGACGGTATTATCCCTATGCATTTGCAAGAAGGAGTGGATATCGTTACACCGATTCTTTGCAGGATTTTTAGGGCAAGTATAGCACTAGGGTATCTCCCGCTGCAGTGGAGACAAACCAGAGCTATCTTTATTCCTAAACCTGGCAAACCAAGCTATACGCAAGCTAAGTCGTATCGACCAATCAGTCTTACCTCTTTTTTGTTAAAGACTCTAGAGAAATTGGTTGATAGATATATTAGAGATGAGATTCTTATATCACATCCCCTCGCCAGTCAACAATTTGCCTACCAGCAAGGTAAATCGACTGAAACGGCACTTCATCGTATTGTAATACTTTTGGAGAAAGCTCTTGAGCATAAGGAATTTGCTTTAACTGTCTTCATGGATATTGAGGGGGCCTTCGATAGAATCTCTATAGAATCTATTGATGCAGCCACTCAAAATCATGGAATTAACCCTACCTTACGACGATGGTTGAGATCAATTCTAAGTGAACGTGTGGTTATGTCCTCGCTTCTCGGGGACACCTTAGCGGTCGCTACTAACAGGGGTTGCCCGCAGGGAGGGGTTCTCTCTCCTCTGCTGTGGTGCCTTGTGGTGGATGAACTGCTGGTGTCTCTTGGGAGGTTTGGGTGTGGCTGCATTGGTTATGCGGATGACATCTCAATAGTCGTTAGAGGTAAATTCCCTAAAACCGTATCAGAAGTCATGCAAGACGCTCTGTTACTGGTTGAAAAGTGGTGCAAAAAAGTAGGTCTTTCAGTCAATCCAGATAAAACGACCTTGATACCTTTCACAAAGAAAAAGAACTTGCATGAGCTGCAAGATCTTATCTTCTTCGATAGGAAACTTACCATTTCTTCAGAAGTCAAGTATTTGGGTGTTATACTTGACCAAAGAATGACTTGGAGACAACACTTGGAGCACTCGATTACGAAAGCAAAAAGAATCTTTTGGTCGTGTCGAGGGGCTATTGGTAAAACCTGGGGTATTAACCCAAAGGTTATGCACTGGATCTACACTATGATCATTAGACCTATTCTCACATACGCTGCGGTGGTATGGTGGCCAAGGGTCAAGCTTAAAACAGCTCAATGCGAGCTCAATAAGCTACAAAGAATGGCGTGCATAGGCATCACAGGGGCAATGAGAACTGCACCCACAGCTGCAGTGGAATTGCTACTAGGATTCTTGCCACTACATTTACATATTGAGGCTGAAGCCACTTTGGGAGCTTTAAGGCTTAAGACTGCAGGTGAGTGGTGTTATACCCACTCGGCAAGCAGTCATACAAAACTCTACACGCAGCATTCAAGTCAGGAGTCAGTCCTGCTAATGACTACTGATAAAATGCTTCCCTATTATTACTTTGAAAGACCATTCAGCATACATTTCCCAAGTAGAGCTGAATGGGATTCTGGATCAATTCCTATAATTACAGATGAATCAGTTTGGTATACGGATGGATCCAAGTCTGCCAATGGCTCCGGAGCAGGTGTATATTACCTAACTGGCGGGTATGGTTTTTCTTATAACCTGGGTAATTTCACAACTGTATTTCAAGCAGAAATCTTTGCAATTCTTGCTTGTACCGGAATCTGTTTGGACAGAAACATCAGGAATAAGAATATTTATATTTTTTCCGATAGCCAGGCAGCGCTGAACGCTCTGAATCAGTGCCGCATTACTTCTAAGATCGTTTTTGATTGCCTCAAAACTCTGTCTTTACTGGCACAATTCAACAAAGTGTGTTTGTGTGAAAGAAAACTTATCTTTCAGTATCTTCCATTTCAC